>WWET01005224.1:78881-95991 GCA_011038615.1 Limnodynastes dumerilii
GTTGGAGCAAAAGAAAAGAAACAAAAAGAACATCAGTACATATATAGAACAAAAGGATATACAAGCGCAGATACTGAAAGTCTCTATGCAGTTTATGCCAATGACAGGGAGTAACACACACAACCTGGATAGAAGCAGAACAAAAAGTCAAAGATAATAGTGCTGAGATGTAGGGGAATAGTCAGACAGAGTCTGAAGCTCACAGTTTTGATGAGAGTTTCTTTGTTCAAGTTCTAAAGTGACAGTTCGCATCAGTGGTTTCTTGGCGTTGATAGATGCAAGTTCCGAAGGTAGAGTAAATGGTAAGTCTGTGCTTTCATCCGCATGGTCACAGCGTTGATGATTCGGTTTCGATGTGTCTCCTAGTTTCCAGACGCAACGCACAGTGGACATATGCCGTGTGTCGTAGGCATCTGTAATTAGCCTCCAATATGCTTCCTAGTTAACGGACCTAGCCTCGTTTGCAAGGATGTTTATGGTAACGTGCAATATAGAAAAGAAGGAGAAAAAGCACCTTATGGTGCAGATCAAAATGATGCTTTATTAAATATATGTGATAAAATTACTCACAAAGGTGATAGACATTTACAATAGATATGTCTAAAACGCATGAATTAGTAAGGTCACAACTCTTTTACAGAATACACCACTGGTACCAAGGGGGTTGAAGTCCTGGATTGTAGACCAAATAAAATGTTTAAACAGTGTCACAACCAATGCATTTCGAACAAAAGGTCTTTCTCAAGGCAATACATATAAAGTGACAATGTATTGCCTTGAGAAAGACCTTTTGGTCAAAACGCGTTGGTTATGACACTGTTTCAACATTTTATTTGGTCTACAATCCAGGACTTCAACCCCCTTGGTACCAGTGGTGTATCCTGTGAAAGAGTTGTGACCTTAATAATTCATGCGTTTTAGACATTTCTATTGTAAATGTAAATTGTAAAAGGCTCTTAGACTTTGTGCCCTGGTGTGCCACCCACAGCTTATAAAACAAAAATTAGATAACAAAATGACATACAAATTATTGCAAATAGTTTATATAATATACTATTAATATGCCTTATAAATATGCAAAACGAGCTCATTTACACAAAGGATACTTTATGTTCTGGGAATGGCAAGAGGCTGGGTACATTCACTCAATCAGATTGAGATCCCAAGAAATGAATAAAACTATAGTTTCCTAACAAACATTTTAAAGGCACCCTCATCAGCCCACATCTCCTTTCCCTTCCTCAAAAAGTCTTTTCAGATTTGTGTATTTTGCCAGCTTTTTAGCTTTACAATAGGAATTTGGTTCCTGTTTTGAAGACCAGACATACACCTATAAATCCTTTATCAAAGCTTATTGATACACGTGCACACACACGCACATACACATTTTCTTGTGACCCTTTGCAGGGATTCTAAACAAGGGCAATAAAAGTTAATTTAATATTCCTAAACTACAATTTTATATAAAAGACCATGATGCCATATATCAGCTCTAACCCTTCTTACCATTCACACTAGAACTGCTGTGCACCACTTTGAACCTCCCCATCCCCATTTCCAACCCGTTCCCTGTCTTTTTTTTAACTGCCTTATTTTGCAGTGTGAGTGATTTGTGGCACTGACCTGTGGTATGCACCCTATAGTTACATGCAAGAGGATCTGGAACAGAACTTATCCGATGCAGTGATGCCAAGAACCCTTTCAGCCCTTTAGACATGTAACCATACAGTACAGCACTGCAGGAATCCCTAGTTGGTGCATCTCCCAGCTTTGTTTGGGCCCTCCATGTGTTATAGCCGTGAGACGGGGCGTTTCATTAAGCTCTAGATATGAATATAGTACAACATTGCAGTGGTTGACTACTATAAATGTACTATGTAATGTCTTAGGCCATACAAAAGTCATTTTTAATTTTGAATAAACTGCTTAGATCTTCTTCAGAGGGTTAAAAAGTTGTTAATTTTTTATCATTCAAAATAGGGAGTTGCTATTTGCAATAATTTGTGATTTGCCATTAACAGTATAGAATCTTGACAAAAATTATAGAATTGCGAAAAATATGTTTATTTCCAAATCCCCTTATATGTATCTAAAGAAAAGCCTTTATAAAGTAAGTCAAAAACACTTAAAAGCTAAAGGCAGAAAACAGCAGTGTCTCAGAAATGAGTCTCTCCCTCTCTCTATCTCACTCACATGTAATATGACACTTTGGACATGGTTGTGTAATTTGTCCCACCCCTTACATGATTACATCACCAAGACAATGCACAAACATATTGTATACTACAGTCTATTAGGAACGCACGACTAGCTTGTTCCTCCAGGTAAGAATTTCAAGATTTGTCTTATTTTACTTATTGCTATATATTTATGCATTTGCATACCAAGTTTGATGTTAAAATGGAAGTAGTATTTCGATAGCAGATTGTGTTTAATATTACACATTGTCACATGATTAGCTAGCATTATAAAAAGTTCAACTGTGTAACATGTTTTAAGTTTGGAAAGAGGTTGGCTTTGTAAATGTTGTGAAATAAATGTATAATAATGAAATCAATGAAAATTGTTAAAAAAAAACTAAATAAAAACACAACAGACTTGACAGCTTACAGTGCTTAAATCATATTACTATTTGCATGGGACACACAATAGCAAAAGGCACAGACATGCTTGAATACAAGTATTCTGTGTTTTACAGTGACATCCAGTGGTCAACATGTAAACAACAAGTATACAAGAATATAAAAAAAACCTTAAAAACTGATACATTTTACAAAATACTAGAGTTTGTAAAAGGAATAATGTCAATGATATAAAACTTCCATTGCCATATTGTACTTTTATTTTCATAAAATAAAACCATTTGGTATAAACAGTTGAATTGGTACTGTAATATTTTGCACATAAAGTGTTATTAGGCTCTGATATACAAGGCAAGATGTAATTTATATTGAAAATGACTGCCTTACTGGTTAAGAAACTTGAATTATAGGCCATATGTAGCGACTAATTATTTTTTATGTTCAAGTACAGTATAAAAGTGTAATGTATACCCAGGAAAAGGAAAAGTTGAAATGTTGTCCATAGCAACCAATCAAATTTTAGCTCTCACTTTCCTATTACATACTCGAGGATGTCAGGTAGAATCTGATTGGTTGCTATGGCCATTATTTACACTTTTCTCTATCCGCAGTTTAGTAAATCTAGCCCAATGTGTGAAAAGTCTTCAGCAATAACAGAAGTATAATATAAACTATCATTGTCATGAGCAGGTATAAAGATGAAATTATCTGTTCTTGGAGCTACTGGCCAGACTGGTTTGTTCTTAGTTTCTCAAGCATTAAAGGATGGACATGAAGTAACCGCTATTGTGAGAGATGTCAGTAAAATGACTATACAGCATCAAAATCTCAAGGTAACATCATATTTTCTCTTGCTTTCTTAAAGAATACTAGACTTATTAAATAGTTTGTGGCAGATACAGATCTACGTCTGCCGTCGTTTTTACGGCCGCTCTGCGCATGCCCCGGGCAGATGTTACGTGGCGTAATCCATGGCTCTGGGCGCCGTGGATCTGGCGTCTGTAACTGAAGGGGTGTTCTACGCTGTAGTTACAGAAGGTAGGCGGGGGAGGAAAATTAGGAAGGGAGGGCTGGGTTAGGGGGTTACGAATAGATTCCTGGCGTAATTATACACTGTTATGCCGGCTGAAGTTAAAGAAGCCTTCAGCCGGCGTAACAGTGGGTAAGTACGATGGGACAGGGGATTGTCAGCGGGAGTGCTTATGAGCTACGCTGGCCATACTTACGAAGTACAGCACAGCGTAGCTCTAGATAAGGCCCTTTGTATTTATTTTGATATGAATTACCATATTACTAGTTATTGCATAGTTTATATCTGTGCTGTCCTGGAGATTTTAGTGGAAGCTACTAATGATACTAATAAACTGGTTTATTAAATATTAAAACAGCACCTGATAATGAAAATATTTGTAAACTAAATAAATCTTGGTCTGTTCAACAGGTCCAATAGCTGCTACCAAAAACTAAAAGGTTAAATATACAGGAAGCTACATGTGACAAATTATACTTTAAATCTAAAGCTGATCTAAATGTATTAACAGACATATTATATATTTTTTTTTAAGGTTGTAGAAGGCAATATATTTTCATCAGAATCTTTAACAGAACTTTTTAAAGGACAGGATGCAGTCTTATCTTGTTTGGGATTCCAATATAAACTACGTTCATCAATCAGTGGATACACAGACTCAATGACTGCCATTGTGAGCGCCATGCGTCACAGTGGAGTGAGCAGGATGGTAACAATGACTTCATGGTATACTGATAGTAAGCATCGGAGATTTTTATTTATTTAATGGTCTAACAATCGAGGTCATGTATAACTATCAGTTGTTAGGTTTCCTATTAAGTTTATGAACATTTACTCCCAGTGAAACTTATGACAGCTGGAGTTATTGTTACAGTGTACATTAGCGATACACTGTCTGATTATTCTTCTGAACTTTACAAGCCTTACTAGGAATGGCACATGATGATACAATCTTTTTCTAGTATTTATCAATTTAACAAATATTGGCCAAAATGGTTGGAATACAGAGCATTGGCCAGATTATCAGAAGGTTTATGACCAGGTTTAAACCAGCTATCAGGGGCGGACAGCCAGGATTACTCCGGGCCCGGAGCTGATGGGGCCCACCAAGACTTACCTTGGGTCTTCAGAAGCAGGATACCGCCGATACTTGCTGCTTAGAGCTATACATTAATACGTTAATATGTTAATACATGTCAACTGCATCCTGCTACTTATGTGACGCCCAGGCCCCAAAATTTCTGGTGGCGGCCCTGCCAGCTATATACTATGTCATATTTCCAGTGAGCAACTTAACTCTCTGATCACCAGAGTTACTGCATAGTGAAGACAAACTGTCAGGTTGGATTAATCAGGAATCACAACTGATCCAGATTTTGTGGGCTGCCATATTGATCCATGCCACACATTACACTAAACGGTTCTTTGCCCCAATTATCTTACAGTTTGTAGGCAACTTTAGTCAGGAATTTAAATTGCCTAGTCAGCAAAACAATAGTTAGATAAGAAAAGACAAATAAACTGTTGTTTGTTACAAATATATATATACCTTTCTAGTGATATGAACATGCTTACTTAAAACAGATCAGTCCTCAAATTCTAAATATTAGCCCCCCCCCCCACCATCCTGTTGTCCCATGTTCAGATTGAGAATCCACCACCAGGACCTACCTTACTTATTCTACACACATCTCCAAGCGTGTGGAATACTGGATTGTACGTAAGGGCTTAGCCAAGCCCTTACTGTACAATTTATATGTCTATGCCCTTTTCCCTTGCGTTTCTCGCATGCATGGAGGGTGGACACACCCCAGCTCCCATTTTTTACTGCCCACTATATGTGTTTTCCAATTCTGCCCCCTATATGTGTGTTCAGCTTCAATTTCTGCCCCTTCTATGTGTCCAGCTTTCATTTCTGCCCCAACTATGTGTCCAGCTTCTTTTCTACTTCTTATATGTGTCCAGTTTCCATTTCTGCCCTTCTATGTGTCCTTCTTTCATTTATGTCCCTACTATGTGTCCAGCTTTCATTTCTGCCTCTTATGTGTCCAGACCCTTATATTTCTGTCCCTTATATGCATTATTTTAGTCACTGAGATATTGCATAGTGTATAGCCCGCATTAGGGTAGAGGCAGATGTAAGGGAAATTAAGGAGGGTTTTAGCTTCAAAGGAATAGTACCTCATGCTATTAGTAACTGGAAAGCTCAATGCTTTAATGGATAAACAAACCTTCCCTAAACAAATGGTTACTTTTCCTTAAAAAGGAAACAGGTATTTTTCTTTTGTGAACTAAGATAGAATAAATAAAAGTTAGAATTTGATAGACAAAGAACACTATGGTCCCAATTCAATTAAGCACAATGTTGCTGTCCTATTGGGCCCAATGTGAACATTGCACACATCAGACCGTATTCAGACTACGGGACGTATAACATACATCCGGAGTTTAGCATTTTTTTATTACTGCGCATGCATAGTAAATTTTGTAAGCAATCTACATATCTTTTCCTTAGGTATACAGACCACATATATGCAATCTACGTATATTTTCCTTAGGTAGATTGCGTGTTTGCGGTATAAAGAACACATATATGCAATCTACGTAAGGAAAAGATACCTAGATTTACGTACAAAATTTACTACGCATGCGCAGTAGTAAAAAACACTAAACTCCGGACGTATATGTTATACGTCCCGTAGTCTGAATACGGCCCATCGTGCCCAATAGGACATGGCATTATCATTCAATTCAAATCACCCAATTCATCTGAGAGTCTTACATCTCCCACATTAGGCCACAAATACCTAGTAAAAAAAATAAAGAAAGAAAATATTTTTTTAAATAACAAGTTCTCCTTAGAAAAATCAAACATTTTAAAAAATACTCCCTACACTACAGCCTGCAGAAAGCACCAGCATGCCAATGACTTCCATGGCACGCTGGAACCACAAGCACCAGCATACCCTAACTCCAAGGCTTACTGCAGCCTTTACGGCCCCCACAAAAGAGTAAAGACTACCCTGTTATTATAAATAACTAATAATGAAATAAATAAAGAAATAAACAACCCTCTTTATACTTACAAATTGATCATATAACCTACCACAATGTCCCATGTTAACCTAGGAAAGGGTGAGAGGGTCTAAGTGATCAGGCCTGTCTATACGGCGCCTGTAACAGGGTTGTTTAAACTCTGTAAACGTGGCTGTGGATTACAAACTTGAAAGACTGGAGCAATATATGAAGATCAATTTGGTAAGAATAAAGGCGTTTGTTTTTAAATTCATTTCATTATTATTATTTTTTTTTAAGGATTGAATTGGGTGATTTATTGATAAGACTATATGAGGGATGTATATGTATATTTCAGTAACGTAGTTGATGAGGTTGAAAAAAAAGATACCAGGCCATCAAGTTCAACCTATTGTGGATCTCCTGCGATCTCTATCTTTATGATTGAAATTAATCCAGATGAAGCAACCTCCAATCTGTTACAATCTGAAAAAAATCCCTGCTAACCCAAGATGACAGTCCTATTTTCCCTGGCTACACTACTGTACTTCATTTTAATTAATGGGTTTGGTAACCCTGGATGCCCTTTTCTGCAAAATATTTGTCTAAACCTTTCTTAAACATAAAGAAAAGAAAAAGGAAATAGGGGCCCTAATATTTACGGCTGATAGCTGCTGTATGGAGAAGTGTGCTCTTCTCCTCAAACTGGAAGCAGTATAAACATATCAAGTGAATCTGCCATCACAACCTTCCCTGGCAGTGAATTCCACATCCTGACTGCCATTACTGTAAAGAACTCTTTCCTTTGCGTCTTGTGAAACTTCCTCTCCTCTAACTTTAATGGGTGACCCCTTGTCCTGTAAACAGTCCTTGGGGTAAAAAGTTCTCTTTATTGACCCTTGATGAGGTTTAACATAGATAAATGGAAGATTATGCATTTAGGGATATAAAGTAAATGCAGTCTATAAATTAAATGGGGTATATTAAGGGGAATCCTTAATGGAGAAGGAATTTTTGAGTTCTCGTGCAACGTAAAGCCACAGCTGCAAGGGTCAATAAAGTATTAGCATGCATAAAAAGTGGCATAGATGCAAAGGAAGACTGTGTAATTTTGCCATTATATAGATTGTTGGTAAGGTCTCATCTCGAATACAGAGTTAATTTCTGAGCACCACTCCATAAAAAATGCATTTTAGAATTAGAAAGGGCTCATAGAAGAGCAATTAAATTGATAAAGGTTATGGAGCTATGAGGAACGTCTAGCCAGTTTAGGCGTATTTATTTTAGAAAAGAGGTGTCTAAGAGGAGATATGATTACTATCTACAAATACATTAAGTGTAAATACAGATAACTTTCATGGGATCTTTTTACCTTAAGAATCACAGGACATGGGGTCAGCCACTAAGGTTAGAGGAGAGGAAGTTTCACTAATAGCAAAGGAAAGGGTTCTTTAAAGTAAGGGTAGTCAAAATACGGAATTCACTGCCAGGGAAGGTTGTGATATACAATGCGTATAATCGGCTTGCGTAGGGATGTCACACCCTATCATATTGAGTTACATACAATTTACATACGATAAAACTTACGATGCATAACATCTGCCAAAAGGTTGAACTTGATGGACTGGTGTCTTTTCTCAACTTCATCAAAGCCATTTGTGAAAGTAGATAGTCAACAAAAGGTGTTTATCAATTTATCTACAATATTTTGCTTAGTTTCTCCTTATCAACATTAACCAAGGTATCAATGGGATGAAGTTGCCACTTAGAACGACTTATTTCTGAAACTGATAAACAGACAGCTGTATAAGTGTCACAAATAGTTGTAATAAATAAAATTTCCTATTGTAAATTGGTATTATGTAGAACAGCCTTATTTCAACAATTAATCATTCCCAATAGTTAAGGTTAGGCAGCAGGACATGGAAGATTTGAGTTAGACTGTGGGACTGGAAGAGGTAACTGATAAAAGTAGAAGGTTAGGATTAGGCTGTGGGTTAACTTATCTGTTACCGTTAAGAGTACATTAGTCAACAAAAAAATTAGGAAAGACTTAGGAATGGCATAATAAGCTGCACATTTCTCATCGTTGACAGTCTTTATCTCATCTGTATGTACATTGCTGTGACACTGGATGTCTAGAAACATGGGAACGGATGCAGATTTATGTCCAAAACCCAACTTTTGCAAGCTGCTTGGGGAAGTTGGCTGTTTTTCTGGCACTGCGCATGCCAGATGTTACGCAATGGATCTCCTAGCACATTGAACTCAGTTCCGTATGCTAGGAGATCTATCCAAGAGGCTGTCCTTTCAGATCGCCATGCCTAATCCCCACAAGGGAGGGTTGGTAAAGGCATTCAGATGATGGGGAGTGGACGGCAGTATGCACTCTGTCCAAAAGCAGATCAACGTGGAGAACTTAAGATAGGGTTCTGGACTCCATACATGAGAGTGGAGTGACATGGGAGTTCACTTCCCTCTCACGTGTGGACTTACAGACCTTCATGCATATGGAACACACACAAAGGTCTTTATCATGATAAGAACATGCAACAAAGCCTGTAGAACATTTAATACTGCAATAAAACACCTTTAGTTGGTTATTTAGATATTTGGATTATTATTGAATAACAACAGTTCCATTTGACAAGTTTGGGTCCTGCAATTAAAAACCTGTATATAATGTATATTTACTAAATATTTTATATCATGCTCTGTACATGTTTTTCCTTCACCAGTTAGCTCAGCGCAGAACTCTTCATTCTTTGTACGCAATTTACTCATACCTCTAATTAAAAGTGTGCTTACAAACATGTTTGAGATGGAAAAATACTTGGAAAAAGAATGTTCAGATCTCAATTGGACTGTTGTAAGGCCACCTGGACTTCAAAACACACCGGCAACAGGTAATCATGACCATTACTTTACAGGCAGAGATTCTTTCCTAAATATTCCTAATAAAGTGTATACGTATTTTAATAAGTGTATGAAGGACTTTAGTCTAATGTATGTCATGCACATTTTGCTTGAAGAACTGCTATTGAATGACATTACAACTTCATTTATAGTGTTAGTTTTGGCATGCATCAGATTTGGGTCCTAAAAAGTGCACACCCTTATAGGGGGAATATGATAGTATTTAATGACACTGTTAGAATATTCTTTTATTTTTATAATTAATATTTTACTTGTTTAATATTTAGAATTAAACCAGCATGTTAACTTCTTCACTTAAGAAGAAAACAATATATTGTACAATGTAAAACACTAATATAAAAATAAGCTAACTGGCTACTTTTTTGTTCTTCAGAAAAAGAAATATTGACACATGAAGGATATTTTGTCCCAGATGCAAAAGGTTACCCATTAACCAACACAGTATCGCGAGGAGATGTATCACGCTTCATGCTTTCTACTCTGAATGATGACAAATGGTTTAGAAAAATAGTTGCAATGTGTTGTAAACAATGAAGAGGCATCACAATAATTTGTTTTTAAAAACTTTTGTGTACTATATATGTTTAAAATATGATAAATAAAATGGTAATTGACCAATCTATATTTCAGAAACTAGTGTTGGAAAGATAGGGATAATCTACAATAAAAACATTGAAAAATACATAGACAGCTTTGCAGAAACTAATGAAGGGAGTATGTATGTAGACACGCATTTATGAAATCTGATGGTGTGTTTTTGAGAGAGGAAAGTTTTTAGCTTGTTGATTCCACATATTTTTGGGAGTTGGGCATTTATGGTGGCAGTATTCGGTCCCTTAAATAATCATAATCAAGCATTTTTAAAGGAAAGCAGTAAGCAGTCAGCTATACTTGGGTACTGTATTTTATACATAGCGGAACCAAATAAGTTTGTTTTCTGTAATTTGTTTAGACATTGAATATTGGTTGCATCACTGAGAGTGGACTTCAGCACCAAAATTGTCAGCATTTAGGTTAATGTGATGCTATGGTATCAGATAAAGTCCCTCATTTCATGTGTATGATTGGTTGTTATATGAATATGTTTGCTTTCTCCCCCCCACCCTTTCATCAATTTTCTAAATATGTTTGTTTATTTATGCATGCGTCTCTGTTGTAGTTATTTAATCTATGACCAGAGGCAAATTTCCAATTAGGCACATGAGGTAGATACCTAGGCCCTAATTCACACCTAAGCAGCAGAGGCTTCTAAGGTGCATATTTCTACATTTTTGGGCACTGCACATGCGTAGTCATCATAACAATCTATGCAATCTAAATAGCCCTTATAAGTGCCATGGCAGCCACCATGTGAAATTAGGTAAAGTTGGTGGAAGGAGGTAGTAGGGTGTTCGGCCCCCCCTGTGAACTTAAAATTTGTGCCCTTCTTTAACAATTTAACACCAGTGATCATAAAGTAAGCATCATAAAACACAATATTGTAACCACAATAAAAGAAAGTAAATCATAGTCACCACTATACAATACAGACAGTGTTATAGTCTCTGCTATACAATTCCCACTTCATCTTAAAAATCGCCACACAATACAGACTATATATATCATTCATGTCTCTCCAGCCTTCCAGTATTCCCAATTCACATCTCCCCCTGCTCCCAGTATCCCCATCATGTTTCCAGCCTCCCATATCTCTCCATCCCCCTAGTATTCTCAATCATGTTTCTCCAACCCCCCAGTATTTTCAATCATGTGTCTCCAGTCCCCCAGTAATTTTAATCATTGTGTCTCCATCCCCCCAGTATCCCCATCATGTCTCCACCCCCCAATATTCAATCATATGTCTCCAGTCCCCCAGTATCCCCAATTATGTCTCTCCACCCGCCCCAGTATTCCCAATCATGTTTCTCCAGCCCCCAGTATCCATCATGTCTCCAGCTTCCCAGTTTTTTCAATTCACATCTCCCCTGCTCCCAGTATCCCCGTCCTTTGTCTCCAGCCTCCCTTTTTTTCAATCATGTGTCTCCAGCCCCCCATTATCCCTCATCATGTTTCCAGCCCCCCAGTATCCCCATTGTTTCCATCCCACCAATATATTTAATCATGTGTCTTCAGCCCCCCAGTATCACTTTCATGTGTCTCCAGCCCTACCAGTATCCCCCATCATGTATCTAGTGCCCCAGTTCCCCATCATGTCTCTCCATCCCCCTCATGTCTCCAGACCCAATATTTTCCTTTTTGACACCTATAATACACTTACCTTTGATGTCTTCCCTTCAGTCTTTTGCTCTCCTCCGCGGTGGTTTCTGAAGTGAAGGACACTGATGTGACCTTAGATCACGTCAGCGTCATTCAGTTTCACACAGGAGGGGGGCTGGAGGCGCACTTTACAATGTTTAACAGCAGTGATCATTTAAGCAATTAGACCTGCACTGAGGAGGGGGGTATCAGTGCCTTTCCAGCCTAGTGCCGTCCTGCACCGCATCCCCCTGCTTACTGCATAGCACTGGCCTTGGGAGGGATGTAGATTAGGCAGGGAGGGCGGGCTGGTGATTCTACGTGTGTATTTTCCTTCTTAAGGAGGGAAAATACGCATGGTTACTTAAGGCTGCCCTATGGCACTCGCCATTAGGCACCTAAAAATGTGGGCTGGGCAGGGGAGGGGACCAGATACGCACCTACGGTTCACATACTTCAGTGTGAATCCGGTCCTTAATGGGATTTTTTCCAAATTTTTTCAATTCTGTTGAAGTTGTGCAGCTTTGTGGGGAATGAAGATATAAAAGAGTAGCAGCCTGGCCTGCTAATAACACTCTGCAACACCAGACCAGGCAATGTCTGTGTCTATGGCTGCAATTACTGGATCTTCATCCAGATATAAGTGCAAATGTGAACGCAGAATACGTTCTATAGATAAAAGTGGGATGGGCTGCATTTGTTCCAAAAGTGCAGAGATGGTGCCTGTGAATGGCAATCAATTACAGCATGTAGCGCACAGGTACACAACAGCTAAGCTCAAATCAGCTATATTCCAAAATATGTTGTGAAAGAGTAGTGAAAACCGTAAAAAAAAAGTTAGCAACATTGTTAAAGTTCAATGCACTAAAACAAATAAAAAAAATATATATATTTTTAGCACTATATATTATTAATACCTAAAAACAACATAACTTTAACAGCTTTTTCCTAAATATATAAATGCAATGGAAATTCCAACGCCCACGTCAAACGAAGGTCTTTGAGTGTCAACCCCTCAAGAATTAGAAATGCTTTGACGCAGTCCCGTCTGGGTTCAGTTATGGATCCGGAGCACATGCCTTAACATCCCCTTATAGTGCATTCACCACGTGCCTCCTCCTCTTCCTTCCCATGACACACACTGGCTTTCTACTTGTGCTTTATGCTGAACATTAAAAATATGTATATTTTGCTTCTATGCACTACTGTGGAATATTTATACACAAATCATTGATCACTATAGATGGGAAGTTACACATGGGCAAAACCATGTTCAATTTCTATGGAGAGTCTAAGGGCGAAATTTACTAAGCTGCGCGTTTGGAAATGTGGAGATGTTGCCCATAGCAACCAATCAGATTTTAGCTGACATCCTCTAGTATGTAAAAAGAAAGTGAGAGCTAGAATCTGATTGGTTGCTATAGGCAACATCTCCACTTTTTCAAACCCGCAGCTAAGTCTTCTGGCCCTAAGTTTTCTGTGATATAAATCTCACCAATCATTATTTATTTACAGGTTTTTAAAAAGTGCCATCATATTATGTAGCGCTTTACAATTTTAATAACCATTATAACATAACTGGGTAATAACAAACAGACAGGGTGTGTTAAAGGGCCCTACTTGTAATCTTACAATCTATTGGACATTGGAGATTGATACATAAAGCCAAATGCTCTATATCAGTGTTCCCCAACCTCAGTCCTCAGGGACCACTAACAGTGCATGTATTCCAGGTCTCACTGCTGGAGCACAGGTGTGTTCATTACTAACTGTCACATTTTAAAAGCTCCACAGGTGCTGCTCATTATATCACTTGTGATTCTTAACCTAGAAAATATGGACTGTTAGTGGTCGTAGGACTGAGGTTGGGGAACACTGCTCTATATCACACAATGGACCAGCCACGTTGTATGATAAAAGTGCTAGTTCTCTGTATGATCCAGTCAAACAGCAGTATTAGCATCATAACTGAGGGTAATTTTATTGTAGAAAGAAAAAGTGTGTGTTATTCATGTAACAGAAAGGAAAACTCGATAGTAAAGTAGGTGTAAATTAGGTAGACAAATGTTAAGAAATTTGGTAAGCTTGTCTGTAGAGGTGAGTTTTAAGGAAGCCCTACAAAGAGAGTAGAGGATAGTCTTAATGGATGAGGAAGGTTATTCCACAGAGTGGGTGCATCCCAAGAAAAGTCTTGTAAATATTAAGAAACTGTCTGGTATATATTTTCTCTGCCATATATTCATAGAAGTTATATTATACGTTTTTGGAATATGTTTCTTAAAAATGTGAATCTATATTTTCTATAACAAGATTATATAGTCACAATTTACATTGTTTATATAAATAAAATAGAATTTCAGCTGTTGTTAAGTTCACCCTAGCACCTCAAAGAAAAACCCTGGTGCCTCCCTGATGTGGAGTTTCTTTTGGAGTAAGGATAGTAAAGACAGAGTAGTGCTCCATTTATTCAAACATTGCATATTAAAAGTTGGATAATAGCCAGGATGTTTGTTGATATAATTGAAAATTGTGGGATTGTTGTTGGTTTAACAGTCATATGCAGTATTTTGTGTGATACATAGATGCTGTATAACAACGGATCCAGACCTCTGTTGCCGTGGTGGTCGGAACTTTGACCACAGTGGCAGTAGAGGTTCAATGCTGGATCTACACTCCTAAATTTCATACGAGTGAGGGAAGGTCACTGTTGGGATCTAGCACCCCACAGTTCTAAAGTGTCATATAATAACATGGGATTATAAGAAAGTGAGAGCTAGAATCTGATTGGTTGCTATAGGCAATATCTTCACTTTTCCAAACCCGCAGCTAAGTCTTCTGGTCCTAAGTTTTCTGTGATATAAATCTCACCAATCATTATTTATTTACAGGTTTTTAAAAAGTGCCATCATATTATGTAGCGCTTTACAATTTTAATAATCATTATAACATATCTGGGTAATAACAAACAGACATGGTGGGTTAAAGGGCCCTATTTGTAATCTTACAATCTATAGGGCATTGGAGATTTATACATAAAGCCAAATGCTCTATATCACACAATGGACCAGCCACATTATATGATAAAAGTGCTAGTGCTCTGTATGATCCAGTCACACAGCAGTATTAGCATCATAACCGAGGGTAATTTTATTGTAGAAAGAAAAAGTGTATATTTTTTACATATAACAAGAGTCACAATTTACATTGTTTCTATAAATAAAATAGAATTTTAGCTGCACCTCAAAGAAAAACCCTGGTGCCTCCCTAATGTGGAGTTTCTTTTGGAGTAAGGATAGTAAAGACAGAGTAGTGCTCCATTTATTCAAACATTGCATGATAAAAGCTCGATAATAGCCAGGATGTTTGTTGATTGTTGTTGGTTTAACAGTCATATGCAGTATTTTGTGTGATACATAGATGCTGTATAACAACGGATCCAGACCTCTGTTGCCGTGGTGGTCGGAACTTTGACCACAGTGGCAGTAGAGGTTCAATGCTGGATCTACACTCCTAAATTTCATACGAGTGAGGGAAGGTCACTGTTGGGATCTAGCACCCCACAGTTCTAAAGTGTCATATAATAACATGGGATTATAGAAATTTATGAAGTGGTTGTCGCTCCTAATTCAGACCTGGTCATGAAGAAGTTCTGTGTTTAAGAATAGTCTCCATATTTATACAGTTTATACAATTCAATAGTTTGTATCCCCTACCATATTATTTCTGTTAGGTACCTGACTCCTTTGCTGTTACATATTGCCATTTTGCTGCCTAAATGTGTCCCCACAAACATCCACCCTATAGGGCTCCCACAGCTGTATGGATGTCAGCGAGCGATATCTTCCTCTGAAACATATTGCAATTTTTATTTATTTTTTCTTTAAAACCCTATTTAAACAGGTGTGGTTTGCCTCTGCAAAAGGCCAGGTCCGAACTGGCTTGGAAATCAATTGCTTCTGCCTCACAGAGGAGAAGCAATTTATTGACGAAAGAAAAAAGATCCTACAGTAAATGGTAAGTATGAATTTATCCCCAACCCTTATCCTTACCATCCCTTCCTCGTAGCCTAACCCTAAAACTCCCCATAGAGTGTTACTAACCTCTGGCTGGTATGGCGTGTCTAACGGGTCTGCAGCACGTTTCCGAAGAATGAATGGAATTTTTTTTTATGACTGGGTAAGTATGCTGATCGGTTACACTTCGTACTTCCAGACCCGTACCACTCCCTCCCTGCGTTAAGAATGAAAGAGGTGCTGTGGTTGCAGAGCATTAGGAAAAGCTTGCTGTGAAGATCCGTGGAGCTCCAGTGCACCAGAGACTCCACTAACCCGACAAGTGTTTCACACAAGGCTTGTTCTTCTTAGCGGCATGTCTCATTGTAGAAGGAAGAGGAGGAGGACTGTTCTGGTTCTGTGAAAATTTAAATGTGTATACAAAATATGGACCGGATCCAGTCCTCCGTGTGCTTTCCGTGCGCGCGGGGGTCTGAAATTACGCGAGACAGAGGGGAGTGCACACCCCCTGTCACTCCCCTCTGTTGTGCGGGCTTTATGGCAGCTTACGCTGCCATAAGCCTGCCTTCAATGCGACGGGCGGGTCAGCGGTCCGTACGACCGCTGATCCGCTGCAGTGTGGGAGCCCCCTCCCACAGAAAGAAGATCCTATAGTAAATGGTAAGTATGAATTTAACCCCAACCCTTACCCTTACCATCCCTTCTTCGCAGCCTACCCCTAAAACTCCCCATAGAGTGTTACTAACCTCTGGCTGATATGGCGTGTCTAACCTTGCGTGCGTAAATCACCTGACGATCTTAAATCTGGATCCGGTCCTAAATGTGTGCAATAAGCAAAGTCTGGTATATATCAGTTTAATATTTTGTTATCTAAAAAAAAAATCTATACTTTAAACAGTTGTCTGGTGGTGGAGGGGTCCTGCACATTGATTTCTTCTACTATTTCATGCGGAAGGATATGCCGCAGCTCCTCCTATGTTGTGCATTCCGCACAAAGAGGTGAACCGCCACTGCAGTCCTCCTCTCCTCAGCTATTTTGTCCTGTAAGCGCTTTTGATGTCGGAAAAGTACTTTCTATAGTGTGCTATAAAGGGTCTGATTGCATCACAGATTTGGCAATATAACTGCTGTCTTTTTTTAAAGGCATATGGGCCTAAAATTTGTTCATAGCAAAGGACAATGGGCCAGATCCAGAGTAAGCGGAAGATCGGCTCTTGAGCCGATGTTGCCCGGCGTTGCTACGGCAACGCCCGATCGTGGATCGGGCGTCCGTAGCAGCGCCGTAGGGGCGCTGGAGG
>WWET01005225.1:0-37610 GCA_011038615.1 Limnodynastes dumerilii
CAGTGCGTTCAAATCTGCGATTTTACGTCTCCGTCACACGTAAATTCGTGGAAATGCGTAGTTCTGGATCTGGCCCAATGTTATTTTGTAGGTGTTACCTGTGGACTCACTATGGAACGTGTTCATAGGTATGAATGACTTAGGTGCGGTCGGAACTGCGGAAATGATCAATGGTTACTTTAAGTAACCGTGCACGGAGATCCCTTCCACACACCCTCCCCGGCTCATTTAAATCCCTCCCCTCATCCATTCTTCTTAAAAACTCAATGAGGCTGCTGTGGCGCGCCTCCTCCTACCTAATCAACTACGTGTGATCTTTAAAAACTGCATGTAGTCATTTACGTACCTAACTTAAAACTCCGGTGTGAATATGGTTCTATATCACCATATAATCATATCGTAACGCGTTTTACCACACTGTAAACACTCATTATACCTAATAAAGTATTACCACGTTTGTACGAATAGTTACATAGAAGCAAGAGAAAGCAAGAGATTTTAAATAACTGTAATAATTGTTTTGCACTCCTTTTATACACAGCTTTTACGACCTGTATAATGCTCAGCACTGTACAGGGAAAAGGTGTCGTGCACATTAGTCCCCGGGAATTACAGATTAAACTCTTCTGTTACACAGAGTTCCCCTGATAATATAAAGTTTGAATTTACCGGACACTATGCAATACAGGAACAATGTGGACAACATATTGATGTTATAGGTGTAGACGCCACGACCTTAGTAATGTCAATACTCTGGCAAGGATGAGGAGGAAGCAGGGCCGTAACTAAGTGCGGGCAGTGCCCACAGAGAGAAGTTAACCAATCAGGGAGTAGCTTACGTCAGCTTCTACAACCATGCACCTCCCCACTTCCTCCATTTCCACCCAGTCCACCTTGGGAGGCTGCACATGTGTGACACGTGGAACCCGACGCCATTTGAGGGGCGTGATGCAGAGTGAAAGAGTGCGTTGCACTAAGTTCTTTTTGATCTCTTGTGTCCCCTGCCCAGCTAACATTATATTGTGTTGGAATATAAAAAAAGAGAAGTGAATCTTTGCCAGAATTAACTTATATTACATTATCACTATCAGACAGCAATATTCGTTATATAATACTTAATAGGTTGATTTCAGTTCAGTTCATTTAGACCCTTACCAGGTTATCAGTTATTATTTAATCACTAAATTCACTATCAGTCATAAATACTGGTTATGATTTTGTAATTTTAGTGCTTAATATTTATATTTTATTTACTGACTCACATCACAATTATCCTTAATTTTTATTTGATTTAATATTTGATAATTATCCTTATTTTTTATTTGATTTAATATTTGTATAAAGTTCACACAAATTTACTGTGTCACTAGCAACTGAATTACAATTTGTATAAATAAATTAACCGCCAAAGGTCACCTTGGTATCTCCTAGCAGATGGTGCAGATACAGATATGTTTTATATCATTTAAATAAAAAATCTACATATCAAGATATTGTTTTCTGTTGTTAATTGCTTTAAAAAAAACATTTTTTTCTATCTAATTTCTATGTCTAATTTCTATTTACTGTCTACAGTATCTGACTACATTGTTTTAAAAAATATCTGACGCCCAGCGTGTGCTGATTACTGTTGTCATTTGCTTAAAAAGCATTTTTTTCCAATCAATTATTACACACTGTCTACTATATCTTACAAAACAAAAAAAGCAATAAATATATTGTTCAATAGATCTCTGATTATCGGCACACTATATTCAAATTGTAGAACCAAACTTGTAAATCCCATTTATGATGACATGCAATTCTCCACCCCTTTCATAGTATTCAAATTGTTCCTGATGGTAAATATTATTATGTTCATAATAAAAAAAAGTGGGGGTTAGTTTCCTAAAACATAGGAGGAACAATATTAAATCGACTCATTCTGTTCCTAGACATATTCAGGAAGAACATGTGGGAGATGTGGGAATTATTAGTTTTATGTGGATAGGGTTGTTTCATTATGTAGGAGGGAGGCATTTTGGACTTTTAGGCTCTATTTACTAAAGTCATTTTTGCTAAAATCGACCAAAATCCTGGGACTTTGGTGGCATTTATGCCATCACCACATTTACTAAAGGCAAAGTCCCGGGACTTTAGCCTTTAGCAAAATCGTCACGCCAAACATTGCTGAAAAAGCGCCATCGATTAGAAATATCCCGGGCGACTTGCTATAAAAAAAATTGCCATTTAAAAGCCCCTTATGTGTGGCTCTTTCATTGAAAGTGACACACACTTTAGCTTAAAAACAAATGTAAATATATTTGATGTGTTTTTCATATAAGAAATGTGAAGCGCAGCATGCAGGTGCTGATAGTACTAGAAGGCACAGCATGCCCATGTGTTTAATGCCATGCTGTGCCTTCTAGTACTGTGAACGTCAGCATGGCAAGGGTTATTAGCATGCTGCCCAAATACCTAATATGTGTCATAAAAAACTAATTTTACTAAATAAACAAATATTTTGCCCCCCCCCCAAAAAAAATAAAAATAAATTTGCACTGCATACAGCACAGGTCAATATGTTTGCCCCCTTTTCAGAGTCTTAAATACATGTGCCCACTCTTCAATGTAAAATGCCCTTTATTGGTGAATGTAAATTATATTTGCCATAATGTTGTTTTAAAAAATCCCTGTTCCCAAATCTGGTTTATTAGTAATATGTCTCTTCATATGTAGGCCATGAATAACATAATGGAGCACTCTGATGTTTAAAGATAAATGTAGCCCGTCAATTTAAAATGTCTGGTCACGTGTAAAATATCTTGGGAGAGTTGCTTGCAGATCGGGTCTTGTTGCTTGAAGTATTCCTCTGCTTCTTCTCCGGCTGGAAGCTGCGTCCTGGTTCTTCGTCTTCAGGGTTTCGTTGCTAATGACCGTTTGGTCACTAGAGTTCCCCCTTTTATAGTCTCTATGACATCATAGAGACTATAAAAGGGGACCTCTAGTGACCGGATGGCCATTAGCAATGGAACCCCGAAGACGAAGAACCAGGACGCAGCTTCCAGCTGGAGAAGAAGTGTGCCGATAATCAGAGATCTACTGAGCAATATATATTATTTACAAGGGGGCCACGTTTATTGCTCTAAATGTACTACTAGATTGCTATTTTATTTGTTTATTTATGATATTTATTATGTGCATGATGTACTTATAAATGATATTTTTATATTGTTAAAACTTTTTAATGAATAAAAACTAGGTTATACCCAAAGTGCATCCTTTATTCCTTTGAGAACCGCAGGAGGAGTCTGCTTTTTGTCCTACCCTCCGGCATACTTGAGTCACCCTCAGCATCTTCATCAGGATCATCAATGTCACCATCATCCACCTTGTGATGGTGGGGGGGGGGGGGGTTAGGTTGCTTACGATCTAAAAAGTGAACACATTAATAATTATGAGTACTACAATATATATTGGGGTAGATCCAGAACTACGTGTGCCGTACGTTTATTCGCGGAGCGTATTTTCGTGCGCGTAAATTCGTTACACTCCACTTGGCACACCCCTTGCACGGACGTATTTGTCAAGATACGCTTTCCAAACCCGACCTTAACTTTTTGCAACGTACATATGGGCTGAACGAATTTACGCAGCTAAGCACGCCCATACTGTACACTTTAAATACAACCCCCCGCCTACTTCACGTATTTTACACGTAATTTGGACTAACGTAAAATCGGCACGCCCACACGTAAGTATTTGTGTGACACATACGTGAATGGCCCATACGTTCACAATTATGCTACGTTAATGTGCGTATTTTCTATGGTGCGCATGCGCAGTGCATACAAAACAGCGATTTTACGTCTCAGCCACGCGTAAATTCGCTCCGACGTTTAGTTCTGAATCAGGCCCATTGTGTGTAAATAATGCTAAGACATTTGGCATGTTCAGAGCAATAAAGTTCAGATGAAGCTTAGGAACAGTTGCATGGACTTCACAAAAAGAGTCCAACAAAAACAACACTCATAATAGCTCCTATCAACATAAGACATAATTAAGATTAATCTAGACATCTGACATTTGTTAAAAAGCATTAATAACAGGTATTAGATTTCACGTTTTTAAAACGTTGCTTGTCCATCCATTGAACACCATACTCACAAGCATTAGAAAGACATATAAGTAGAGAAACACAAACCAATATAAACCCCTCTAAACAACTCCAAATAACTGTCATAATTTAAAATATTGTGCCCCGATATGTAAAAAAAACAAAATGGAGGACACCTGAAGTATAAACTAATAACAGAAAACACATTTGTTATTATAAAGTGTAAATATAGGTATAAATGTATTACAATATGTGACATACTTTGGCTCAACTAGACTTTTTACAAACAATAATACTTTGTCACTCATTTATAATCCGGGTTGCCGACTCTCCCGGAATATCCGGGAGATTCCCGAAATTTGGGCAGTTCCCGGGAGAGCCGGCAAATCTCTGGCAAATCCCGACCCCCCTTCTAAACTCTATTGTAATCCCTAGAGTTATGGGCGGGCCTGATGATGTAATCAAGCCCTGCCCAACCCCTAGAACACTAGAGATCACAATAGTGATGGACAGGGGCAGGGCTTAATTATGTGATTTGCATAAATTGTGTCATTAAGCCCCACCCCTTACAGCCATCAATGGTTTCCCTCCGGGATCGGCAACACTGCTTATAATGAAAAACGGTGACACTTTCATATTGGTTGAACCATATATGAAAGATGGCTTTATTAAAATAGCTACGCATTAAATACAGGAACAGAATGAATATATTTATATTTTAGTGCGTCTGTTAAAGATCGAAGGCTCACACACAAGATTGTAATTAAATACCAAAATGTGGCTTCATCGCCAGCAGCAAAGTTTTAGCAAAATTACTTCACACCAAAAACAGGGACAGAATGGATAAAATTAAATACCAAACTAGGCTTTCTATTACAACTAGAGCAACCTTTACCAAAGTGACTCCGTACCAAAATAAGGTGTCAATTGGATATATTGATATTAAAGTGTGTATTGTAAAATAGAATTCACACTAGTATATGTATGAAACATTTCCCACAACCTCAATACAGAAAAAATGTAGTTGTACAAAGGAAAATAGTACTGTGTACACAACGCTATGCTACAGAATTGCTAGAGTTTGTAATGGAGTAATGAGCAGTCACACTACAAGAAAATATCCTGCTTAAAAACAATACAGAAAAAAAATGTACTTCTTGTTATTGTGTTCACTACTTGGAGAAAAATGGCTACCCCAGTACTACACTGAAATAGTGCACCTGGCCACTATCATTTTTAAATTAAAAGAGAGTCATAGCAGTTGGGTTCTTATTTAACAACAGCAGAGCAACGGTTTACAGTGTTCCTAATAGAGAGAGATTTAATGACCACAATCAATCATTTTAATCAATAGCAAACAGCAATTTTTAAAAAAGAGTTGCCCAAGGATTTTGCAAACTGTATGCGTTACAAAATGAACTAAATTGGATTTATGCAGCTTACAGTGTGCCCAATAGAGAGAGATTTAATGACTGCAATCAATCATTTTAATCAATAGCAAACAGCACTTTGGTAAAAATATGTGCCAAAGTATTAGCAAAATTACCAAGAGACCAAATTCAGATATAGAATGAATATATTGATATTGATATTATTGATATTGATATTGATTGTAGTGTACAGTAAATTAGAATTCAGTGACACTAGTACATCATTAAAAATTATGATTTAATTTAACAAAATAGTGGAAAATTTAGTTGAAAAATTCAAAGTATTGGATTGCATTGCTGACATAACTCAGTAGTCAGCAGTCACACTACAAGTAAATATTCTGCATCCACTACTTGGAGAAAAATGGCTGCCTAGTACTACACTGAATTAGTGTAATGGCTTCTTTCAAAAAATCCAACATGCAGCGCACCTGGTCACCTATATATATATATACATATACAGAGTGTTTAGCAAAATAAATTGCTAGTCAGCACCTCCCAACTGAATAATTCAGATCCAAACAGATATGCAAAAGTAGAAAATTTATGAATATTGAGGTATATCATAGATGATGAGTCAATCACATAAGAAAAAAACAAAAAAGACAAAAACCACAAAGTGACAAGTGCTAAAAAGAGTGTGCACATGAGACATAACTCCGGATATCATAGTAACATAGTATAGTATCCAGAACAACGATGTAGCGCTGAGCGTGCTAACGCTCAGCGTTACATCGCTGACTGCCCCCTGGCACTCCCCCTGTGCGGGCGTATGGCCCCTTCCTTACGCCGGGTGAAGGCTACCCTAGCTTCGCCCGGCGTAAGGAAGGGGCCATACGCTCACACAGGAGCGTATGGCCGCCTAGCCGTAAAGCTACTGCAATATTCCACCAAGCAAATGACTAACCGCAATGACAGCTGAACATAGCGCGGAGCACCATGGACTGGATCCTGATTTTGTAGGGGCCTGCAAGTGGACCTCCAAATTCAGATGTCCACCATAGGATCCCTGTATGCAGCTAATTTACATGGGGAAAAACACTCCTGTCACACTTCCTTTCTGTGTGCAGGACCCGACTTTATCATTTATACACCGGTGTCACTTAAAATGGGCCCAGTATGTAAATGAGGATCATATTTACGGGCTTAACCAAGCCCTTATGGTATGACTTAAATACCTCCATCCTCCCACCATGCACACATGTTTTAAGCATGTCACCCCACCATTAATATGACTTCCAGCATGCAAATCTTGAGGATTAAGCTAAGTTTGCGTATTCCCTAAGTGCTGTTTCTAAACACATTGCTCAGCATTCATAGACAAATGCCAAGCACAGTTTTAAGTTGCCACCCTCTGATAGTCCACCCTCTGATAGCCCACCCTCTGATAGCCCACCCTCTGATAGCTTAGAGCTCTATAGACCAGATTCACAGATACAATTTTGCTAATTTTTGCATGCGTATTTTTAGGATCGGAGTAATTGCGCAGACGTAGTAAGCTTTTTACACAAGTTATGTAGGATTTAGGCACGGAAGTCCATTAGGCACAGATTACTGAATCGCACTTAGTCACATACGTACGGAGGGGCATGGTTGTCTTTCGTACGTGCGAAGGTACGTGAAAGTGGGTGGGGGGAGGCAGTTAAATGGTCTTTTGAGGACGCGGTTAGTAATGTACGCAGGTACCTAAGCAACTTAGGCTTTTTCTACTCAGGCTTCTAACCCCAAACGCCTCTTTCGTACATTTAATTCCCTACTAAACCCTCCTGTGCATAATCCACCAACCTCCATCAATGCCCATGATCTTGCAACGTACTTTAAGGACAAGATCGAGAACATAAGACTGGAACTATCCTCCCACTCCTCTTCTACTAACATACTGTCCAAAACCCTTTCTCCACCCCCTGCCACTATGTCCTCATTCCATCTCACAAATGAAGAGGAAATATCTGCTCTATTCTCCTCTTCCTACTCTACTACTTGTCCTCTTGATCCTGTACCCTCACAAGTCAGTCGATGCCTATCTTCTGTGCTTCGTCCGTATACTTTGCGTTTTTACCGATGAAGGGGCGTGTTTATATTATGAAGTTCGTTTGGACGCTGGAGTTAAGGAATGTAGGTGGGGGGAGCCATTTAAATTGTACAGTATGGGCGTGCTAAGCGTCGTTCATACGCAATGAACGTATGGACGGCCGCGGGAATGAACACAAAAGTCAGGGTAGGGTTTGCTGAGCGTATGGATGCTAAACTAGATACGAGCACGGGGAGTGCCTATTGCCGTGCATCGGTGGTACGTTCGGCGGTAATACGCTACGCACACTAGGGTATGTCTGGATCGGGCCCAAAGTAGCCAATCACAAGAAAAGAATAAAGAAAAATCTTCCAATCAGAATAAAGAAAGTATCCTTGGGTGTTCACGTAGCTATGATGAACATCATAATCCATAAATTCCCACCCTATTAGGTGAAATATTAAAAGCCACTGAAATAGAACGTACTATTATAATTATAATGTTATAGTATTATATTAGGAATGCCCATTTTAACCACCATTGCTATTTTCATTTTCCAAATGTTGGGGCTGATCTGATTTTGGGAGTAATAGCAAAAAAGGTGCAAGTGTAAAGTGTAGACCTGAGCAAAGCCGTGCTGCAATGAGAGCTGTGGAAATAAATGTCATTATTTTGCTGGCAGGAAAAACTATTTTGCATTTTGCACAAAAATTTCACAATCTGCATCGCTTTATGTTTAATCTGCAAATTACAATAAAGAAATTTCACCTCTCAACTCTGTTTTTTTTAATTCACTGTTATATTTGCCTCCTCTGGCAGGACAACATGGTTTTACTCAGGTCTTGCAGCTCAATGGCCCTTATGCTCAAACTCTTCATCAACCCCTAGAGCATGTTTGCTTATTTGTTTGTTTAAATGTATTTACACACAAATAATGGCACAGGCAGCACTAACACAGCAGAAAGTAATTGACTTTTTAAAATCTACAGATAAAAATAAATGACAGAAATGCAATCATATTGCTGACTGTTAGAGGCCTCCTAGTGGACTGTACTGGTAATACAACCAAACAGTATGAGGGTTCGGAAAATATTTATTTTATGTTTTAATATTTTTTTATTTATAAACAAATTTTTATATAGTGTAGCACTTTACAATTTTAATTATCCTTATAAAAAGACTGGGTAGTAACAGACAAACTGGATTGGTACGAGGGTCTTGCTCATACATTTACACTCTATAGGACATTGGAAATTTAACCATAAGTGGAAGGTCTATCTATATCACACAATGGAGCAGCCAGGGTGTATGATTAAAGTGCTCAGTGTCCCTACAGAGCAGACGTGTGCTGTGGAGCTCCTGTGGCTTTGCTTCCTAGACGGAGTTCCCTGCTGCTGATGGAGCCTCATGGGGCTGCTTCCCAGGAGAGCCCCCTGGCCAGGCCTGGTCCAGGCCCTCCTCACCATCCGCCTGAGGTCGGCCAGGGGAGTTCCAGACCATCAAGGACAGAGCCTGGGGGGAGAGGCGAGCCTGGCCTGTGTCATCTGCCTTCAGTACCACCGATGGAGGCCCCCCCTATGGACTGTGTGAGTGTGGATGGCAGTCCGCATGAAGTTAATGCGGCTGCCTTGCAAGGCCCTACCCCCCCCTGTGGCGTTAACAGGGTGGGTAGGGTAGAGTCCTGTGAAGTTAACATGGACTCTAATGCACCCCAGTGTGAGGTTAACACTGGGGAAGCAGAAACTTGCAGTGGGCAGTATGGAGTTAATACTGCCCATGTTGAAGTTTCCTGTGAAGATAACAGGGAAGCATCAGGCTCAAGTGGAGGTAACTTGGGCCATGCTGGACTGCTACAGGGTGAAGTTAACCCTGTAGTGAAGGTGGACCTACCATCTGTGCATGAAACAGAGGACTGCCTGGTTGCTAGTAGCAGCCACAGTACTGAGTGTGCTGAGGAAAAAGCTGCTGGGAAGGAAGAGGTGATTTCACCTGCTGTGGACTTGTTCAGCGCTTTTAAAGATATGTCTGTGGCAGGTTTAAGCAGTCTACTAAGAAAGACTGAGAGCAACATTAATAGACTGCGCCAACAAATAAAACGGAAAAAAAAGTCAAGCAACAGCAAATTCAGCAGGGACCGAAAACAAATGAAACCCTTAATTTCTCAGCTAGAGGGAGAAGAGAAAGACATGGTCTTTAAGATCCGTATTCTGCAGAAGCTCATCAGATCTCGTGGGGAAAATATTCAGGTTTCTGAGTCCGAAGATGAGGAGGTGCAAGACAGACATCTTAGCTACAAGCAACCAGGGACTGAAGGGGTTAATTCTCATGCATTGAGCTCCAATGTCCCAGGAGAGATTTTACAGCCCTCCCAAGGACCAAGCCTTCTCTCTCAAATTAAAGAACTTGAGAAAGATGAGTGTGAAAACATGAACATGTCTGATAAGGCTGATATTTGTGTATGTGTGGGTGAAAACGCAGTAGAGGGGGCAGGTGCAGTGCATAGTAAAGATATGCATAAGTCTGTACCCTGTTCCCCTCCTGCAGTCATCCTATTAGAAAGCAACACAGTTAATAACAACATGACTGATAAACTTGAGACACAAACTTTTGGAAAAAGTTTTATTGCTATTAATATAAATACAAAGTCCTTACCTGCTATAATGTGGTTTCTAATGCAGTGGTAGGCAAGCCTGTTGTTGTGGTTGCAGGGTGTGCTCAGCAGGTGCATGCCTTGTGCTCTGATGATTTGGCTGCAGGTCAGCATGCAGATTCTGTAAATCCCATACAGCAGGAAATGTGTGAGTCTGATGTGCAGTTATCCACAAATATTGCAAAAGTTTCTGTCTGTGCTCAGGTGTCTGCTGCACCTTTTGTTGATGTGCAGCCTGTGACTGAGGTCATTTCAGTAATCCCCGCAGGTGAGGTAGGAGCAGTTGTTGAAGGCTCTAGGCTGAAGGTTAATTTGCCTCTGTTATCAGCTCCTGGGGTAGGAATATCTTTGAATCAGATCACTGAACCTGTAGGTGTTGCTGCCCCTGTTCAGAGCAATCCACCTGTTGTGTCATATGCTAATGTGGCTGCTGGTAGGAGGCCAGTACCTATTAATGGAGGGCCACAGCAGGGCCAGCCTCCCAAAAGGAGGAATGTGATATAATTTAAATGGAAGGTAAATTCTCCACCGCCTTTTGAATGTGCAGGACATGTTGAGTTTTCAACAAAAATGAGACAATATAAAACAGACCCGTTTTGGAGTCAGTTCTTGGTTAGGTCCTTAACCAGGCAGGATAAAGTTAAGATCACGATACTGGTCAGGAATGAGTCTCTGCTTCAAGGGGACCTGGTATATTGGGTCTCTAAATATGCAAATATAGAGACCCCCCTAACAAAGGTCCCTGGCCCAAGAGGGGTATGGGGAGGGGCTTGGTCAGCTATAGTCAAGCTCAGGACTTCTGGGTTGGGTTTGGTGCATCTGCCTTCAGCCACACATATTGGAAGGGACCGTGTATAGTGTTTTTATCCAGGGCAGCCAAGAACCTGCCACAGATGTGGGTCGGCACAGCACCTGAGCTCCTCCTGCCCAGAAACTAAGTGTGCGTGGTGCCAGGAATTGGGGCACAGGTCGGCTGACTGCACAAATAAAAATTTTTATTTATGTGGGGAGGGTGGACACACATATATCCACTGCCCCAAGGCCGACCATAATACTAATATAATCACTGATCAAGAACTAGCTGATGTTCTGGAAAGCGTAGAAGCAGACATTTCCAAAGTGAAAACCTCCCAAAATAACTCTGTTCCCTCTGGGAGAATATGAAGGGAGGGGGTACAGAAGGGCAGATAAGATGGAGGGTGCTCCTGTGGCACTCTGTAATAAATTTTAAATCTTGTCCTCAAACCTGGTAGAGATGGAAGAGGTTGTGGAAGAAATTACCAGGGTTGAGGATGGGTCTTTTCAGCTAGTTGTGAAGAGGAAAAATTTAAAGGACAAGGTTGGGACAGGGGGTAAGGTAAAAGCCAAAGGAAAACATTTAAAGGGGGAGGAAAGGGTGGTAAAGCAAAGAGTTGCAAGGGACAAGAAGGTAGTCAGATCTAAGTTTAGGGGAAAAAAGAGGGAAAATTTCTTGTCTCAAGCCGTGGGGGTGGGTTTAGAGGGAGAAAGGGGGTGGTGGGAGGAAGCAAACAGGGGCTCATAGGGGGAATGATGTGGAGGGGAATTTGGGGGGTAGAGGGAGTCTGGGTGATAAGGGGCTACAGTTTGGGGTAGTTTCCAAGGTGTTAACAATTAATTCTGTGGGGCAAGGGAGGAAACCGGAGGAGAAAGAGGGTGGGGGTAGTAAAACAATGGAAGCCCCTCCTGATATGAACCCAGATTATGAATATTTCAGTTTATCTGATGATGAGGACATTCCTTTGGGGCTGATGGTGAAACGGAGGGGTTCCTCAGATGAAGAGGGTGGTGTTAGAGTTAGGAAGCAAGCAAAAAAGATGTAATTGAGGGTTTCCTACTTTCTATTACCCAGTAAATATGGCTCTCCAACCTATATCTTTTGCCACCATTAATGTGTATTGTCTGAACTTGCTCGTCACATGGCGCTCGTTTTTTTTTACTCCCTTGAAGTCGATATTTTATTTTTGCAAGAGACAAGGGTGGGGAGGCTCGCAGACCTCCACAAATGCAAACGAAGTTGGAGGCATGGTGCCTCCTATTGGTCTCTTGCCGCCGAGTGGTACGGTGGGTTGGCGGTACTTTTTACCGGTATGGTAACTGTTTAACGGGTAATAGAATTGGAAGTAGGAAGGTGTATGGTCATGGATGTCATCTTAAGGGGGCATAGCCTGAGGCTCATAAATGTTTATGCACCTCAAACGAGGTGGGACAGGAAATACCTCTTTTAACACCATCACTAGGCCCAAAGATAGTGGAGATACAAAGACTACCCTTGGCTATGACACTCATTTTCTTGTTAGCATGGTCAGAGAGGCAGGTCTGGTGGATGTGCACATTCACCATTTACCAGACCTCAAGGGATTCACTTATTTTAGAGTTATGTGTAGGTCTAGGATAGACAGGTTTTTTGTTAAGAAGAGCTCTGCAACCCTGGCACCTGTGCTGAGGGCGGTGAAGTTCTCCGATGTTTGTCTTTGCGTGGCCCTCTGTGCCTTGGAGACCCCTCAGAAGGGGCAGGGCCTGTGGCATCTGAACTCTCAGCTCATGCAGGAGGAGAAGGTCAGACAATCCTTCAGGGACTTCTTTCAAACCCAGGAGTCACTTTTGGGGAAGTTTTTCCAGCGCCTCATAGCCACAAGAAACTTGAGAAAGAACTGTACTTACCAGTCTTTGAAAAGGAAGCTGGATCTCCTGATCTCGGAGCAGGGGGATGGTGGGGAAATCTCCCGGGTGAAGGCTCAGATGAGAGAGTGTCAGTATGACCGCTATGCATCTTTGGTTTTGGAACGGGATTATGGCAAATACCACTCGCCTGACCCCTTCCAGAGCTGTAAGAGGGCGGTTGTGCGTAAGGAGGTGAGGGGGTTGTTGGACACACAGGGAGTCCTGCAGGAATCCCGAACGGGAATCCTGGGTGTCGTCAACACCTTCTACTCTGGCCTCCTCTCTGAGCAGCCACTTATTCGAGATAAGATGGAACAGTTCCTGAGGGATACACCCGGTATTGGTCGTGTGCATGGTACTCTTGATGGCTTGGATGGTGATATAACAGTGGATGAGGTCAGGACTGCCATAGACTCCATGTCTATGAAGAGGGCCCCAGGACTGGATGGACTAACATCCAAATTTTATAAGACTTTTTCGAATGTCCTGGCCCCTTGCCTCATGGAGGTGTATAATGAGTGCCTGGGCGAGGGCTTGCTCCCTCCCTCCATGAGGACCTCTGCCCTTATATCTAAGGGAAAGGACCTGTCCAGGATTGAGAACTGGCACCCCATCGCCCTTCTCAATGTGGACCGTAAGATTCTGGCAAAAATACTATTTAACAGACTCTCTGCTGTTTCGGAGCTGTTGTTGTCTCCCTCTCAGCATTGTACCGTGAAGGGTCGTGGCACCTTTAGTGCTGTCCTCGGTGTCTGGGAGGCTGTAGAGCGATGTCGTACTGAGAGGCTTGGCAAATATCTGATGGCGCTGGATCAGTCTTAGGCTTTTGATCGTGTTAACCACAAGTACCTCTGGGCCCTGCTTAGACGGTATGGTCTTCCAGAGCGGTTGGTCAATTGGCTAGAGGTGATATACAGAACAGCTGAGAGCTTCCCTCTTGTTAATGGTTGGGTAGGCCCCACCTTCGTGGTCAATTCGGGAGTCAGACAGGGATGCCCCCTAAGCCTCCTCTTCTATGTGTTTGCAATCGATCCCTTTATCCGGAGGGTGGAAGGCGACACTTTGAGGGTGGTGCTACTGAACCCGGAGAAACTGTTGAAGGTGGTGGCTTACGCGGATGATGTCACTCTCGTCCTGTTCGATGTGGAAGAGACGAGTCGAGTGGCAGAGGTGATCTGTACATACTCGGAAGCTTCTTGCTCTGTAGTCAACCAGGAGAAGAGTGAATTTCTCTGGTTGGGGGAGGAGGGTGAGCAGTTTGCCCTCCCGGATACTTTCTCCCAAGCTAGTTCTGTAAATAAAATTTTAGGTATCAAATTTGGCCAGGGTGATTGTGCCCTCCTAAATTGGGAAGAAAGGCTGGAAGAAGCTTCTGCTAAGGTAGAGTGTTGGAAGAGATGGCGGCTGTCTCTTGGGGAAAGGGTGGATGTGATCAAAACTTACCTGCATCCAGTATGTTTGTACATCAGCTACGTGTATATTTTGCCAGAATCTCTGTGGGCTAAAGTGTATGCAGTTTTCTTCCAGATGCTCCGGGAGAATAGGCTGAACCTCATCAAGAGAATTGTGACCTACAGACCGAGGAGGGAAGGAGGCCTGGGTATGGTGAACCCAGTGACCTTCTATTTGACCACATTTCTTACCATGCATCTCAAGAGTCTCATCTTGGAAACTCCTCCTCGGTGGGTAGAGGGCTTCCGTGCATGTGTGGGTCCCTTTCTCAGGGACTGGTTGAGTGAAGGGTCAGTGAAAAGCTTTCGAGTTCCGCATGGGTGCCTTCCAGCCTATGTGATCTTGTGTTTGAAGGTGACGAGGAGATGGCGACTGGAGATGGGGGAAGTCAAAAGCTCCTCTAGAAGGGAGTTGGAGAGGAGAGTTTTGCAGGCCTACTTCTGGGAGCCCCTGTCACTGAAGGACTGCCCGAGTGATGTCTGCTCGGAGGGTATAGCTCTTGTCACTGACGAGAGGATACTCCTGAAACTCAGGGATGTCGCTTGGCTCTCTTTCCATGGGAAGCTTTATGTTAGGGGGAACTTGAAGTACAGGGGTGCTGATGATCATGGCTGCCCACGTGAGGAGTGTCCAGGGGAGGTGGAGACAATGGACCATTTCTTGCTGCAGTGTCCCTTTAACATAGAAGTTTATAGGAGAGTTTCAGGTGCCTTGGGTCTTCCGTGCCTTTTGGGTCTTAGTTACCCTGAGTGGGTCTATTGAGCACACAGGAGGTAGAAGCAATTTGATTTGGTCACACTTTTTCTGGTTAGCGTAGTTGTTAGATACTTCACGTGGAACGCACGGTGTCAGGTGTCCATACGACAGAAAGTCCTACCTGTCATGGTGGTGGTGGGTGACATTCTACATAAGGTGGCTAAAATTCGGGATATGGAGCCTCGGAGGATGGATGCGCTCAGGTGGGCCATGCTCTGGCGCAACCTGAAACCCCCTTAGTGGGTAGCTGAAGTCTGGAAACTTCTCCATCTGTGGCTTTTCTTTTCTGTCCACCCCTCTAGATTTTGTTTTTGCGTGGAATGTTAATTTTAGTGTTGTGGCTACAGCTAAAGGACCCCTTTTACTTCTTCTTTGCTTGTGGGTAGGTTTAGTTTGAAGAATTAAGAATCCTCTCCATATATGATTTATATTCATGAATTAATGTTTTATTATTATTATTTTTATTCTATCTTCTGTGAAGCATATGGACATTCTCCCTATGGGAGAAATTATTTGTGCCTTCTGTGAAGTGCCAATTTTATTCTTTACATGGAGATTAATGTTTAAGTTTACCTTGTTATGTTATGTTGCATTTTTTTTAGATAAAAAACATAACCAGGACTGAGGGGATATTACTATGGGGATAGACAGGATGTATGGTAACAGTGCTCAGTCCTCTGTTTGATCAGTCACATAATACCAGGACTGAGGGGTATAGAACTATAAAGAGTAAAAAGTTACCATATTTGTGTTGATCATGTAATATAATTGTTAACAAAGTAGTTGCTAATGAGAATATGACAATGGATAAAAATATCAATAAGGTAAAAAATGCTCTGCGACCCCATAGCAGCAGCAAAGTAATCACAGTAAATAATCACTTGTTCCACACATATCTGCCCAGCAGATTCTTGGCCATATCTCAAAACTGTGCAAAGCTCAGGGGTCACAGTCAGTCAATTATAGCAGTTCCATTATATCCTCAGTCTATTGGGCAATAAGTAAATATAACAAAGGAACTAAAACTCTGGTGTCCAACATGAAGATATTGGGCCAGATACAGAACAACGCTTGTGAGCGAATTTACGCGTGGCGGAGACGTAAAATCGCCTTTTGGTAAGTACTGCGCATGCGCACCATAGAAAATACACTCCGTAACGTAGCGTAATTGTGAACGTATGGGCCATTCACGTATGCGTCACGTAAATCCTTTCCGTGAGTCTAAAATACGGCTGAAATACGTTATTTAGCCGGGGGTTTGTATTTAAAGTGTACAGTATGGGCGTGCTTAGCTGCGTAAATATGTGCTGACCATACGTACGTGTGCGGATCACATCGGTTACGTTCTGACCATACTGTGCGGATCACATCGGTTACGTGGGCAAAAGTTAAGGTAGGGTTTGGAAAGCGGATCTCGGACAAAATACGTACATTCAAGGGGTGTGACAAGGGGAGTGTATAGAAGGTACGCATGCGTAAATACGCTACGCGAGTAAACGTACGGCAAACGTAGTTCTGAATCTACCCCAAAGTCTGTAAATACACATTGTAACCACTGTCAAATCTTCAATAGACTGGATCTTCTGATGCTCAGTGTCCTAAGATTGTCCATACAATTGCCTGTATTCATGCAGCTGATCCCTGCTTCAGGCACATGCTCTGTGTGTGGAACCCCCTTATAAACAGCAAACGGCAGAGGGCCCGATAGCAAACCAGGCAGCCAGGCACACCTTAATGAAATAAAGAGACCGACACATATAGCTGGGTTTAAAAAGGGAACAAGTGTTTATTTAATTGGACCAAACTGAATTGATTAATTAATTGATCAGCCTATACCTGATTGGTAAACCTGCTCGGTCAATTATTGTGAACTAGGTGGCCCAAAAGTGGTTGTGAGGTTCAGCCATACACCTTAGAAGAAAGAGGTCATCCACCTGTCCTCTGTGCCCCCCGTCCGATCCTCCAGCACACACTCGACGTGAATGACCAAAGCTACCTCATAACCTGGAAGGTGGTAACCTATAGGGGCTCTACCGCTAGGGTTTGGTACTCCCTTTGTGAGGGTTGTGCTGCTATTAGATCGGACCACCCCCATTCATCATCAACCTTATGACCTTACTTCCCCCTGCGCCAACCTTATCACCGACCTCACAACCGCTAGCCCTCCGCCATGTTCCGTCTGAAGAAGAAAAATGGTTAAACATCTTAAATTTGACTTAATACAAATAGGAGGGAGGGTGGGTGAATCCTCTGCGGCGAGTGCCCTGCCCCTCCCCTGCTATCCTTATTTAAGCCCTACCTACTCCCCCTCCCACTAACTCGACCCCAAAGACTAATCTATCCTACCCTCCTAAGCTATCTTAACTCCTGCCTGCCTGGTTAGCCCTTGAGGCCCCTGCCTGCTGTTTATGGCCCTGTGGCCCTATGGGGTCCTTGGTTCTTTTTCTTCCTGTGTGAGTAAAGCATCATTTGGTGACGGATCTGTTTCAGCAGAATTGGGTTGTGTCTCAGATGTGGTTCTGTCCACCTCAGAGATCTGTTCAATGTGATCTAAAAGAGTAGAAAGCATTATGTAAATCAGGGTAACAGGGAAGAGATTCCAAACCACAGTAAAAGCCGACTTTACAAGATCCAATATCTTGAACTGGAAACACTTATAGAGATTTCTTGTATCACACATGGAAAGAAGGATCTCATTGTAATGCTGCTTTCAAAGTATTAAATAAAAGGGTTGAAAATCTCATCCCAGCTTATACAACAAATACCAGTACATGAACACACAATATATTACCAAATGTGCTAAATGGAGAACTGGGAATTTGCAGTACCTTGAGCAAGAAGACTCTGTAGGTTCATGGTATTTTGCTGTGTGACCGAGCTGCCATTTGGTGTTGGGTTGATATGGGGAAAACTGGTGTCTCTATGCTCGGTGCATCGGTTGCTATTAGTCCTGTGTCGTTTACAACCTAAGAGAGGAAGTAAAGCTGCGTATAAGTCATCGTGATCGAAGCTGATGCTGTAAATTACCGATTATACCGGAAACCATTTAGGCCTCCAAGACAGGTTTCTCTTATCATCTGATCACCATTTTCACGCTGAAAACGGTGCTGTGTTGCCATAACAACACATACACAGTGCCTGGACGCAGCAGTCCGGGCACTGTGTATGTGACTGCACAGTGTCCGGGAAGGGAAGGCCCCAAGCGGGGCCACGGCAGCCAGTACAGAGCCGCCAGGATGATGAACCCAGCGGCACTGTCCTTGCTGCTGCGACCCTATACGGGGCCTTTACTACAGTGGCGCCAGGCTTGCAAAAAATAATAATAAATTGCGAGTGGGGCCCCCTCTATTTACTATGCATCACTAGTGGCTCAGTTAAACCCATGTGCCTTTGAAGCGGTGCAAGGAAGCAATGCAGAGTGTGGCTAGGGGAAGTGGGAGTGGGGCAACAGGCTGAAGCTTTGTCTAGAGCAATGGTCGGGGAACCGGGGTAAATAACCCCAAATGGATAAAGTAGAAAGAAGGTCAAATAATAGGTAAGTAAAGGAGCAGAAGGGCAGCAGATGAAGGGGGACATTATGTGATGAAGAGGGACAGTATGTGATGAAGGGGGACATTATGTGATGAAGGGGGACAGTATGTGATGAAGGGTGACAATATGTGATAAAGGGGACAGTATGTGATGAAGGGGCACAGTATGTGATGAAGGGGGACAGTATGTGATGAAGGGGCAGTGTATGGTAAAGGTGGCACAGTGTGTGATGAGGGACACAGTGTATGATAGGTATGATGATGCTCTCAACATCATTTCTCCAAAACCTAAAGTTTTGAAGTTGAAGCTTACAAAGAAATTTTGAATAAATTAAATAACATTTTTAATTCAAATAATTAATAATATATGATTTCCTTCCTTTCAAATCAAGGGGGTAACATCGGCATATCTAAATATATTTTGGGGTAAAAGGTAAAAAAGTTCCCTGATCCCTGGTCTAGAGTGTCCACAGAACCAGCACTGACCCTGTGCATACATGGAAAAATTGACCTGGAAAGTATATTTTAGTGTTTGCATGGACCTTCTAATACCACTGCTTAGAGTTTTTTAAGTTAGTATGAAGATACATATAATTCATGCAATCTCTTCAACCTATTTTTATCTAACCTAAAGTACTAACCACAAATTCCATAATAATTCCATAGTACAGACAGGTACTTCCATTATATTTCCATATTACTATCAGCTACTTCCATTAATAATTCTATATTATTATCAGCTACTTTCATGATAATTCCATAGTACACACAGCTACTTCCATAATAATTCCATATTATCAGCTACTTCCATAATAATTCCATATTATCAGCTACTTCCATAATAATTCCATAGTACAGACAGCTACTTCAATAATAATTATATAGTACAGACAGCTACTTCAATAATAATTATATAGTACAGACAGCTAGTTCTATATTAATTTCATATTACTATCAGCTACTTCCATAATAATTTCATAGTACAGAAAGCTACTTCAATAATAATTATATAGTACAGACAGCTACTTCAATAATAATTATATAGTACAGACAGCTACTTCAATAATAATTATATAGTACAGACAGCTACTTCAATAATAATTATATAGTACAGACAGCTACTTCAATAATAATTATATAGTACAGACAGCTACTTCAATAATAATTATATAGTACAGACAGCTACTTCAATAATAATTATATAGTACAGACAGCTACTTCAATAATAATTATATAGTACAGACAGCTACTTCAATAATAATTATATAGTACAGACAGCTACTTCAATAATAATTATATAGTACAGACAGCTACTTCAATAATAATTATATAGTACAGACAGCTACTTCAATAATAATTATATAGTACAGACAGCTACTTCAATAATAATTATATAGTACAGACAGCTACTTCAATAATAATTATATAGTACAGACAGCTAGTTCTATATTAATTTCATATTACTATCAGCTACTTCCATAATAATTTCATAGTACAGAAAGCTACTTCCATAATAATTCCATAGTACAGACAGCTACTTCCATAATAATTCCATATTATCAGCTACTTCCATAATAATTCCATATTATCAGCTACTTCCATAATAATTCCATATTAGATAGCTACTTCCATAATAATTCCCTAGTAAAGACAGCTACTTCCATAATAATTCCATATTATTATCAGCTACTTCCATAATAATTCCATATTATCAGCTACTTCCATAATAATTCCATATTATTATCAGCTACTTCCATAATAATTCCATATTAGACAGCTACTTCGATAATAATTACATATTATTATCAGCTACTTCAATAATAATTCTATATTATTATCAGCTACTTCCATAATAATTCCCTAGTAAAGACAGCTACTTCCAAAATAATTCCATATTATTATCAGCTACTTCCATAATAATTCCATATTATTATCAGCTACTTCCATAATAATTCCCTAATAAAGACAGCTACTTCCATAATAATTCCATACTACAGATATATTTTTCCATAATAATTTGATAGCACAGACAGACACCTTTATAATAATTCCATAGTACAGACAGCTACTTCCATAATAATTCCACAGTACACACAGTTACTTCCACAATAATTCCTTATTATTATCAGCTGTTTCTATAATAATTCCATAGTACAGACACCTACTTCCATAATACTTCCATAGTATAGTACAAACACAGAATGAAAGTTGCTAAATCAAGTTATAGGTAAATGTAAAGAGGTGCATGAAAGGCAGGGGTTAATCTGCTAGCCACAGAAACAAAGGGAAAAATAGCCCCAGCAACACTGCCATAAACCATATAGCAGACTAAACTAATACTAATAATAATATAATAATTCCATATTAGTATCAGCTACATCCATAATAATTCCATAGTACACACAGCTTCTTCCATAATAATTCCATATTATTATCAGCTGCTTCCATAATAATTCCATTGTACAGACAGCTACTTCCTTAATAATTCCATTTTATTATCAGCTATTTCCATAATAATTCCATATTATAGACAGCTACTTCCATAATAATTCCATGGTACAGACAGCTTTTTCCATGATAATTTCATGATACAGACAGATACTTCCATAATTATTCCAAGAGTGCAGAAAGCTACTTCCATAATAATTCCATAGTAGAGAAAGCTACTTCCATAATAATTCCATAGTACAGACAGATACTTCCATAATAATTCCATAGTACAGACAGCTTTTTCCATAATAATTCCATAGTACAGACAGCTTCTTCCATAATAATTCCATAGTAGAGAAAGCTACTTCCATAATTATTCCATAGTAGAGAAAGCTACTTCCATAATAATTCCATAGTAGAGAAAGCTACTTCCATAATAATTCCATAGAGCAGACAGCTACTTCCATAATAATTCCATAGAGCAGACAGCTACTTCCATAATAATTCCATAGTAGATAAAGCTACTTCCATAATTATTCCATAGAGCAGATAACTACTTCCATAATAATTCCATAGAACAGACAGCAACTTCCATAATAATTCCATAGTAGAGAAAACTACTTCCATAATGTTGAAAAATATTCTGTTTGATATAGTTTTAGGTTTTGTGTAAAGGAAAGAAAATCCCTTCCCCCAGCCACATGGCAGTAGTAACAGCTGAACACTTCTTAACATCCCCCAAACTCATTACCTGAATTTCCAATTTACATATGTACAGTATACTGATCACAGAGACAAAAGGACTTCAGACACACACACAGGGTCACTTGGTGCTTGGCTGAGATCAGAAGCAGGCCACAGGACTCTCTCTGAAGATCAACTTGTATAATAAGTATATTTTACCATGGTTGCCGACTCTCCCGGATTGTCCGGGAGACTCCCGGAATCCTGGGAGAGGACCCTTTTCTCCCGGAGACAATACAATGTCCGGGAATAGTATTATTCCTGGACACTGTATTGTCACATACACAGTTTCCGGACCGCTGCACCCGGGCACTGTGTATGTGTTACTATGGAAATACATACACAGTGCCTGGACACAATGGTCTGGGTGCTGTGTTTGTGTACTGCCGACGCTGACGCTGCGTGACGCTGACGTCAGCGTCATGTAGAAGAAGAGGCGCCGCAGAGGACGGAGGGTGAGGAAGAAGACAATACAGGTAAGTGACTTATAAAAGCTATTTGGGGGGTAATGTGTAATTATAGTATGTGTGTGTGTGGGGAGGAAATGTTTAATTATAGTATGTGAGGGTGGGAGTAATGTAATTATAGTATATGAGGGGGAGGGTGGGTAATGTGTAATTATAGATTGTGAGGGAGGGGTAATGTATATTTATAGTATGTTAGGAAGGAGGGGGGGAGTAATGTGTAATTATAGTATGTGAGGGGGGGACAGCTACTTCAATAATAATTCCATAGTATAGATAACTACTTCCATAATAATTCCATAGTATAGACAGCTACTTCCATAATAATTCCATAGTATAGAAAGCTGCTTCCATAATTATTCCATGTTATAGACAGCTACTTCCATAATAATTCCATAGTATAGAAAGCTGCTTCCATAATTATTCCATGTTATAGACAGCTACTTCCATAATAATTCCATAGTATAGAAAGCTGCTTCCATAATTATTCCATGTTATAGACAGCTACTTCCATAATAATTCCATAGTATAGAAAGCTGCTTCCATAATTATTCCATGTTATAGACAGCTACTTCCATAATAATTCCATAGTATAGAAAGCTGCTTCCATAATTATTCCATGTTATAGACAGCTACTTCCATAATAATTCCATAGTATAGAAAGCTGCTTCCATAATTATTCCATGTTATAGACAGCTACTTCCATAATAATTCCATAGTATAGAAAGCTGCTTCCATAATTATTCCATGTTATAGACAGCTACTTCCATAATAATTCCATAGTATAGAAAGCTGCTTCCATAATTATTCCATGTTATAGACAGCTACTTCCATAATAATTCCATAGTATAGAAAGCTGCTTCCATAATTATTCCATGTTATAGACAGCTACTTCCATAATAATTCCATAGTATAGAAAGCTGCTTCCATAATTATTCCATGTTATAGACAGCTACTTCCATAATAATTCCATAGTATAGAAAGCTGCTTCCATAATTATTCCATGTTATAGACAGCTACTTCCATAATAATTCCATAGTATAGAAAGCTGCTTCCATAATTATTCCATGTTATAGACAGCTACTTCCATAATAATTCCATAGTATAGAAAGCTGCTTCCATAATTATTCCATGTTATAGACAGCTACTTCCATAATAATTCCATAGTATAGAAAGCTGCTTCCATAATTATTCCATGTTATAGACAGCTACTTCCATAATAATTCCATAGTATAGAAAGCTGCTTCCATAATTATTCCATGTTATAGACAGCTACTTCCATAATAATTCCATAGTATAGAAAGCTGCTTCCATAATTATTCCATGTTATAGACAGCTACTTCCATAATAATTCCATAGTATAGAAAGCTGCTTCCATAATTATTCCATGTTATAGACAGCTACTTCCATAATAATTCCATAGTATAGAAAGCTGCTTCCATAATTATTCCATGTTATAGACAGCTACTTCCATAATAATTCCATAGTATAGAAAGCTGCTTCCATAATTATTCCATGTTATAGACAGCTACTTCCATAATAATTCCATAGTATAGAAAGCTGCTTCCATAATTATTCCATGTTATAGACAGCTACTTCCATAATAATTCCATAGTATAGAAAGCTAACTATCTAAGTCTAAATTTAAATATATTGTTGATTTATGTATTAAATTTATTGAAATGCAATCAACTGGAATTCTACTATTTAAAACCATCTATAAACGGGACCAAATATTTATCCCCACCTGTTATAATTACTGAAACAACGGAAATTACATAAATATGAGGCTCCCAGAGATTGGAAGCACATTTCTTTCTGATGAAACCACCTTCTGACGGTGGAGAAACGCGTCAAAGCTTTTTAAACACCTTTTAATCCATCACCACTTCTCTCTTTATGCAAGCATCGATAATTACTGTCCAGACGGCCATGCATGAGGAGTTACTCTGATCTCTAACGACGCACGCACTGGATTGCCGGCCCGCCGGCTTCACCAGAATTAGTGGACTCCATACGTGCAACCCCGTACAGAACGAGACAGAGAACCGGATTGCTGTCAGTCTACCACCGCTGTGTCTTAACTTTGGAACTTATGGGGCATCAAAGTGCCTACAGTGCTGGTAAGAATCAATTGACTTACTATCTAACCAGCTTAATTATATATGAACTTCCTATATTTTCGACTGACACATGTGGATCTATTAATTCCAAGGCTGCCTGTATAACAAACCATCCTGCTCTATTTGAATCTGACTAGTCCTTAATCTACAATGTTAGTGCACTAACTGCAATCGCTACTTTGTATAGTAGACACAGAAACAGTTAAGAGCATTTAAGAAAAATATTTGTGAACATTGTTGCAATTTCATCTAGTTCTGTGGAACCTACAGTCTTGCTTATAGCAGCCAATTGAGTACTCTTATTGCAAAATATTGGGACTGTTTTTGAATATTTGCATGCAGGAGATCATATATCAACTAGATCTCATACTTTGAGGTTGAGAAATAATATTGTTGTCCAGCTTAACTCACTTATGATGGTTATGTGAATATATATTTATATTTTATTCTATATTTCTTGTTTTATCTAAATAAATTGTTATATATTTGAACAGGTCTATTTCTATTTAACCCTTAGCGCATTCCTATATATTAACTTTTCTCTATACTATTCAAATCGGCTTACGCAGGAACCGGCAATAAGAATAGCGCTCTAGGAGTTTAAAAAAACTTGCACACAGCACCTTATATTGAGCGCCAAAGTGGTTTTGACTCGATTTTATAGTCCATGAGATTAGGAACTTTTATGCCACCATTGGTCTTTGGCTGCTGTAGTTTCAGCAGACTGATTTTAGCTCTCCCTCCTCTCCATATGAATTTACGGAAAATCTGATTAAATTGGTTGACGTCCTTTTTCTTCAGCAATAGCGGCAGTGCTTGCGGTAAATACAGCAGGCGTGGAAATATCACCATCTTGATAAGGTTTTCTCAGCTAATATAAGATAGGGGCAAACCTTCCCACCCTCTGATTTTCCTCTCAGCATCCCTCATTGCCAATAAGATATTTGCAAAAAACAAACTTGAAGGGAGCTCGGTAAGTTGAATACCTAAATACTCGATCTGCTTTTCAGCCGATCATAGTGGCAAGGAGTCTCCCTAAGCTTCATTAAGGAGAACATTTACTAAAATGTGATAGTAAACCTTGATCCGGTTTCACTTTGTTTATAATTTATATCCATTTCTTTAAATGTAAATATAAAAATTGTTTATATATTCAGCCATATTCAGAGATCCGTTTTTTAAAAGTATACACACGCATGTAGCAAGGCAACACCCACCAACAGCCACAACACTCCCCTCTCCCGGCCATGCAATCGTACACTTACACCTCCATAGACCACTCTGATTTTTAAGTGTGTACTTACGTGCGTATATGTCTTACATCTATGCGATTCAGTATAGCTGCGCCCTCAAGCGTTCATTTAAGTGCCTCCCCCCACCCACTTTCATGTAAATTTTCAAGTACGTATTTGTACGCCGCGCATCCGTACGTATGTCCCCAAGTGCGATTCAAATGTCCGTGTCTAAAGCACTTACGTGCGTATATTCAACGTAACTTATATAAATAAAGTTACTACGCATGCGCAGTTAAAACGTGCCTAAATATACGCACGCAATTCCACCAGAAAATGGATCTGTGAATACAGCCATCTATTACTTAAGAATTTGGAGCCATTGTATTAAAAAAAACAAAAGATGTATTCAGTGCAATAGTACTATAATTTGTTTGGATACAGTGCCACCTGCTGATCAAATGGTTCTTAACATGTAAAAACATTTTTGAAAATAACTGAATACTTGTAGAACAGCCCTGGTTAACCTATGGCTCTCCAGGGGCTACATTTACTAGGATCGTGTTTGATAAACCTGCCGGAGTTTGTATGCAATTTCCGGCGAGTTTAAAATTGCTAAATTAAAAAAAAAAGTAAATTCAGCATAAAATCAGTCTGCTGAAACTACAGCTGACAAAGACCAATGGTGGTATAAAAGTAAATTCAGCATAAACTCGCTGAAGATGAGGGTTCTTTTCAAACTCGCCATAGATTAAATTGCTACAGCGAGTTTCAAAAGTCAGAGCATACAAATCGCTGTATTTACTATACAGCGATTTGTTAAATCTATGTTAAACCACCTCTAACTCCAGCGAGAAAAAAGAGAAAAAAGAGGTGAGTATGAGTGTAGATTTACTAGATATGGGATCAGCACTCACTAAAAGCTACTATTTTATTATAAAAAAAACAAAAAACTTATTTTATAAAGTCACCACATAACCCTGCCACGGCATGCCATTAACCCTTAGCATGTATTGGCATATAGTACTAGAAGGCACAGCATAACCATGTATTACTGGGCATGCTGTGCCGTTTAGTACCATAAGTCAGAGGCGTATCGAACGTGGGTTTTGTAGGGCTTGTGACCCAGGTTCCGATGGCGCCCGCAAACTAAACCCAACTTGTTTTTTTTTTACCCCGTTGGACTCCTTTTCCAGGAGTCACAGCGGGTAGCAGGCATCACAGCGGAGGGTGCGTGCGGTGAGGAGCAGGCAGCGGAGGGTGCGTGCGGTGAATACAGACGCCGACGCGACCTTGTGGTCATGCCAGCGTCTGTATTCACTGCACGCACCACCTGACAATGCAGAGAGCGCGCTGCAGAGGTGAGCGAGGAGAGGGTAAGTAAACTGTAACTGGGGGCTGCACTAAGGATGGAAACTATATTTAGGGAGCGCACTAAGGACTAAAACTATATTATAGGGGTGCACTAAGGCCTGGAACTATAATGGGGCTGCACAAAGGACTGAAACTATATTATGGGGGTGCAATAAGGACTGAAACGATATGGGGGATTGCACTAAGGACTGAAACTATATGAGTAGCTGCACTAAGGACTGAAACTATATGAGGGACTGCACTAAGGCTGAAGGCTGGGGAGACATGAGGGGGATTATTTGAAGGTTGGGGAGACATGAGGGGGATTATTTGAAGGTTGGAGATACTTAAGGGGGATTATTGGAAGATGGAGATACATGAGGGGGATTATTGGAAGCTGGAGATACATAAGGGGTTATTGGAAACTGGTGAGACATGAGGGGGATTATTGAAAACTTTGAAGACATGAGGGGGATTATTGGAAGCTGGAGATACATAAGGGGTTATTGGAAACTGGTGAGACATGAGGGGGATTATTGAAAACTTTGAAGACATGAGGGGGATTATTGGAAGCTGGAGATACATAAGGGGTTATTGGAAACTGGTGAGACATGAGGGGGATTATTGAAAACTTTGAAGACATGAGGGGGATTATTGGAAGCTGGAGATACATAAGGGGTTATTGGAAACTGGTGAGACATGAGGGGGATTATTGAAAACTTTGAAGACATGAGGGGGATTATTGGAAGCTGGAGATACATAAGGGGTTATTGGAAACTGGTGAGACATGAGGGGGATTATTGAAAACTTTGAAGACATGAGGGGGATTATTGGAAGCTGGAGATACATAAGGGGTTATTGGAAACTGGTGAGACATGAGGGGGATTATTGAAAACTTTGAAGACATGAGGGGGATTATTGGAAGCTGGAGATACATAAGGGGTTATTGGAAACTGGTGAGACATGAGGGGGATTATTGAAAACTTTGAAGACATGAGGGGGATTATTGGAAGCTGGAGATACATAAGGGGTTATTGGAAACTGGTGAGACATGAGGGGGATTATTGAAAACTTTGAAGACATGAGGGGGATTATTGGAAGCTGGAGATACATAAGGGGTTATTGGAAACTGGTGAGACATGAGGGGGATTATTGAAAACTTTGAAGACATGAGGGGGATTATTGGAAGCTGGAGATACATAAGGGGTTATTGGAAACTGGTGAGACATGAGGGGGATTATTGAAAACTTTGAAGACATGAGGGGGATTATTGGAAGCTGGAGATACATAAGGGGTTATTGGAAACTGGTGAGACATGAGGGGGATTATTGAAAACTTTGAAGACATGAGGGGGATTATTGGAAGCTGGAGATACATAAGGGGTTATTGGAAACTGGTGAGACATGAGGGGGATTATTGAAAACTTTGAAGACATGAGGGGGATTATTGGAAGCTGGAGATACATAAGGGGTTATTGGAAACTGGTGAGACATGAGGGGGATTATTGAAAACTTTGAAGACATGAGGGGGATTATTGGAAGCTGGAGATACATAAGGGGTTATTGGAAACTGGTGAGACATGAGGGGGATTATTGAAAACTTTGAAGACATGAGGGGGATTATTGGAAGCTGGAGATACATAAGGGGTTATTGGAAACTGGTGAGACATGAGGGGGATTATTGAAAACTTTGAAGACATGAGGGGGATTATTGGAAGCTGGAGATACATAAGGGGTTATTGGAAACTGGTGAGACATGAGGGGGATTATTGAAAACTTTGAAGACATGAGGGGGATTATTGGAAGCTGGAGATACATAAGGGGTTATTGGAAACTGGTGAGACATGAGGGGGATTATTGAAAACTTTGAAGACATGAGGGGGATTATTGGAAGCTGGAGATACATAAGGGGTTATTGGAAACTGGTGAGACATGAGGGGGATTATTGAAAACTTTGAAGACATGAGGGGGATTATTGGAAGCTGGAGATACATAAGGGGTTATTGGAAACTGGTGAGACATGAGGGGGATTATTGAAAACTTTGAAGACATGAGGGGGATTATTGGAAGCTGGAGATACATAAGGGGTTATTGGAAACTGGTGAGACATGAGGGGGATTATTGAAAACTTTGAAGACATGAGGGGGATTATTGGAAGCTGGAGATACATAAGGGGTTATTGGAAACTGGTGAGACATGAGGGGGATTATTGAAAACTTTGAAGACATGAGGGGGATTATTGGAAGCTGGAGATACATAAGGGGTTATTGGAAACTGGTGAGACATGAGGGGGATTATTGAAAACTTTGAAGACATGAGGGGGATTATTGGAAGCTGGAGATACATAAGGGGTTATTGGAAACTGGTGAGACATGAGGGGGATTATTGAAAACTTTGAAGACATGAGGGGGATTATTGGAAGCTGGAGATACATAAGGGGTTATTGGAAACTGGTGAGACATGAGGGGGATTATTGAAAACTTTGAAGACATGAGGGGGATTATTGGAAGCTGGAGATACATAAGGGGTTATTGGAAACTGGTGAGACATGAGGGGGATTATTGAAAACTTTGAAGACATGAGGGGGATTATTGGAAGCTGGAGATACATAAGGGGTTATTGGAAACTGGTGAGACATGAGGGGGATTATTGAAAACTTTGAAGACATGAGGGGGATTATTGGAAGCTGGAGATACATAAGGGGTTATTGGAAACTGGTGAGACATGAGGGGGATTATTGAAAACTTTGAAGACATGAGGGGGATTATTGGAAGCTGGAGATACATAAGGGGTTATTGGAAACTGGTGAGACATGAGGGGGATTATTGAAAACTTTGAAGACATGAGGGGGATTATTGGAAGCTGGAGATACATAAGGGGTTATTGGAAACTGGTGAGACATGAGGGGGATTATTGAAAACTTTGAAGACATGAGGGGGATTATTGGAAGCTGGAGATACATAAGGGGTTATTGGAAACTGGTGAGACATGAGGGGGATTATTGAAAACTTTGAAGACATGAGGGGGATTATTGGAAGCTGGAGATACATAAGGGGTTACTGATACATTCTCAAAGATCTACAGGTGGTAGTGATTATCTCCGCTCTGACTATCTGAGGAAACCTGGAAAACATGTACCGTTGGTAGCTCATGAGGCCCGAGCTTAGACACACCTGGACTATGTGTACTGGGGCCATTAACTATATATATGTGGGTATCGGGGGACATTTACTGTTTTACTATGTGTACTGGGGCCATTAACTATTTATATGTAGGTATCGAAGGACATTTACTGTTTATATATGTGTATTGTGGACAATATATATGTGTCAGCATGCTATTAACTCTTAGCATGCTGCCACATATGATACTAAAAGGCACAGCATGGCCAGCAATACATGGCCATGCTATGCCTTCTAGTACTATATGCTGCAGCATGTTTAGAATTAATAGCATGCTGTGGCAGGGGTTTATAGTATAGTTAATTATATTTACTTAGGGGCATTATGTGTTGCGATTTTTTAAGGGTTCATTTGCCACGATTACAAGTTTAATTGTAACAAATAAACCACCACACATCGCTGTAGTTTGCAATTCGACATGGGAACTCGCCCCTTTGTAAATCCGGCGATTTTTGAATAAAAAAATCCACCAAACTACGGCTATGTATTGTAATTTTTAGGGGCGAGTTAACACACTTCTTTGCTTTTGCTTTATCAGCAACAACATAGGTATAGCTAATACCTGCCAATTTGTTATTCATTTATTTTATATCCATTTTACATACTATATATACATACCCAATTTTAACTTTTTTTTTAGTCCTACAGGATTTACATATACAAGTAAATCTATACTGTTCTGCATGTTTGTAGGCTCGTTGAGGGGTCTTAAGGTCGTATATATGGATTGTTAATGGAACCTGCAGCAAACTAATGCTACCCCCTCAACCCCATCCTCCCACAGTGTAGTGTGCCAGGGAGTGAACAGGTTCGCTGACATTTTCTGGCTGGATTGTTGGGTTTGTTGGGTTCTTCTCTTTGTGCCTCACGTTGATTCTTACCACATTGAAAGTCTGTGGAGAAAATAAAGATAGCTGCCATTACACATCTCCCTCCCCTTCACACGTTACATATTTCCCTTCCTCTGTTACACATCTGCCTTATGTTCCACCCCCTCCTTATTACATACTGCCTTCTTATTCCCCCTCTCCAATACACCTCCTCCTCCCTGCACCCCCATGGCACACCATATATAGGTGCCATGCCATGCGGGCTATATTGTAGGTCTGGGAATGGCACATACTATAGGATGTGGTTTATATTAGGGCTTGGGAATGGCACACTATATACAGTACAGTATATACAGTATCATTCCCATACCCCTAATATACCCCACATATCATACTATATGTAATCCATACATTAATTACCCGAACACTGGAGTTTTTTTCATTACACTATGAAATTAAATGAGTAATAAGTGGGAGATTTACTGTGAACTTGGGAGGGGTCTTTATTTAATGTGGACTACTTTCTAATACTTTAATGGCCCAGTCAAAAAATTCAATAATATTTGAATTACAAATCTACAAATTACAGTTAGGCTCATAGGGGGTTAGGTGGTTGCTTCTTCCCTTCTTCCACTTTTTATGCAGAGGGACTACATTTGCTATTTTCCAGTCCTCTGGAATGAATCCTGTCCCAGGTTATTAATAGACCTCACAACTAGAATATTTCTCATTCAGAGCTGGAAGGTCTTTTGAGCTCTAAATGATTTTTGTTTGGCAAACATGTTCCAGGAGAGTAAAAGCTTAGTAGACTGGATTCCTTACAGTGAAGATCCTGCATATTGGAAAGTTTTATTGTTTATTATAGTTTTTTTTCTTTATTTCTTTAAATGTATTCTCCGACACATGTGTATATTGTGTTGGTGTACTACAGATGCAGCTGTCCTGCCCTGGGTGTCAGGGCATGCTGGTTTTGTGCTTTGTCAGATGCCAGCATGTCCAGGCAGCCATGAGCATGCTGTCCAAGTTGTTAATGGCAGCCTGGGCTTACTGTAGTGTGCCCTGTAATGCACCAACACTGTATTCATTGTTTTAGACCAAATTAGACCTTAAAAAAAATCACATTGATGTTTATTGTAATTAAACAGCTTTTGGAAGTGCGAATTAAAATGTTTGATGTTGCCTAAACATCACCACAATGATGATTAATTGAATACCTTTTTTACATGCTTACAATGGGTTTCAAAGGTTTGGGGCAATTTTAGACTTTATTCAGATTAACTTAATTACACTGTGAACTCATGCATCACACTTTTCACCAAAATAATACTTTTACCCCTTCATTATTACAATGTGTCCTCCACACTTTTGCCCCTTCTCGTGTGTCTCTACAGTCATCCAACCTTTTCCTCCTTGTGTGTGTTCAGCCATCCTTTCTGCCCCCACCTTATGTGTATTCAGTCTTTTGTGTATCCAGCCACCTACCCCCTTCTTATATGTGTCCAGCCATTGCCCTCCCCCTTATGTGTGTCTAGCTTTCTGCCCCCTCTTTATTTGTGTCCAGCATGTTTGTCCAGTCAGAGTTTACCCCCACCTTATGTGTGTCCAGCTAGCTTTCTGTCCTCACCTTGTGTCCAGCCAGCATTCAGCCCCCTATCTATGTGTACAGCCAGCCTTCAGCCCCATACTTGTATGTTCAGCTAGCCTTCAGCGCCCTCCTTCTGTGTCCAATCAGCATTTACCACTCACTTTGTTTGTGTCGAGTCAGCCTTCTGCCCCCTCATGTGTGCCTAGCCTCCTCCTTATATGTCCAGTCAGCCTTCTGCCTCTTGTTATGGGTATCCAGTCTGTCTTCTGTCCCCTACTTTATGTGTATCCAGCCATACTTCTGCCCCCACCTTATGTGTATTCAATCTTTTGTGTATCTAGCCACCTACCCCCTTCTTATATGTGTCCAGCCATCGGCCCCCTCCTTATGTGTGTCTAGCTTTCTGCCCCCTCTTTATTTGTGTCCAGCATTTGGCACCCTACAAATGTGTGTCCAGTCTTCTTCCTCATTCATATGTGGTCCGCCTGCTTTCTGCTCCCTCTACTATGCAGCACACTCTGTCTGCAGTGATGATGTTGACGTGACCTTAGGTCACACCAGCATTATCATAATGCCTGTGCTATGCTACTGCTGGCTAATGATTTCCTGGTAAATAAGTGCAGATGCGCAATCCTGGAACACCTTGTGAATGCATTGCTATTGCAAGTGTTGGAGCCTCCACTTAGATCTTCAGCACCATGCACAGACTAGAAGAAGCAAAAAGCCAGCAGTTAATTTCTTTCCTCAGCAGGACAGAAGGCCTGGCTACACCAGGGCATTCTGTCTTAAAATGCTTTGACTGCTGGGGGGTACTTATTGGACCCTTGAGATTCGTGGGGACTTGGGCACCTGCCCATCATGCCCATTGAAAAATATGACCCTGTTCTCTTCTTTCTAAAGCAAAAAATTCTCACAGGGAGTAGCTGGTTGGGGACAGGCGACTGAGAAGCACTGTCTTAATTTATATGTCACCACATCCCAAATACATACATGTATTTACAAAATATAGAGGTAAGCAAATCCCAATTTTTGCATATATAAATAATATGAAGCCCTGTATATCCTGTACAATCTGTGTGAATGATGCTGGCCTCATCATCAGCTGGTGTCTGGCCAGGGGGAGGGCAGGGTGACTAAAGTGGGGGCTATCCTACTGGGCGCCACCTTTAATTCGCCTAGACTCGTCCACACTTATAAACGGCCCTGCATCCCTAAATTGTGACCTGATGTCTTTACAACTCAACTTTAATTTTTTAGGTTACTATTAGGCCAAGAGCGCACCGTGATATGTACTACGCACTGCGCTGTGTACTACCAGCCTATACAGGACTGGAAGCTGACATAATCACTGTGATTTCAACTCATAAAAATATTTATTAGCAATGCTAATTAGTAACTCTCCCAGAATATCTGGGAGACTACCGAACGTTTTGGCATTAAACCAGGTAAATCTCCCGCAATGGGATTAAGGCCTGTGAAACTAGCATTACAAAGGATAGGTGGAGCTTAATTACTTAATTTGCATAATTAAGCCACACCTCATCACTAGTAAGAACTTTTTGACAGTATTTGAATAAAATCAAGCCCTGCATTCACATCAAAATTTCCTTCTTCCTGCCCAAAATCTCCATGAGGGAGAAAATGAGCAGTTGGCAACCATGGGCCTGATCCAGACTAAAGGTCGTTTTACGTACATAAGCATACCCAAGTCACGCACTAGTAAGTTTAATGCACTCCCCTAGCAAGCACGTAACATGGCTAACTTAAGTGTTCAGAACCTTACCTTAACTTTTCCTTGCCTATCTCTGGTCGTACCAAATGCCTTATCATACGTAAGTGCCTAACCCAGCCCTTACTGTACAACTTAAATGCCCCCTTTCTACCACAATGCGTATTTTCGGCTTGCGTAGGGATGTCACGCCGTATGGAGTTACGTACAAGTTACATATTATCAGAGTAATGATACATAACATCTGCCGTGTGCATGCGCAGTGCTATCCCACATCCAGATTTACACATGCCGTATGTTCAGATTAGTTGTCGTTATTAAGTCTGGATCAGGCCTTATGTGTTTAATGTGATAAAATGTATGACCCAATCCTTTTGTATATATTGTACAACTGATCTGTTAAAGGTAGAATATATTTGCAGAAGCTCCTTGGCTGTGTTTTAGTGATATATATATTGTGTTTGTATTTCCCTTATTCCTGTTTTTTGATTGTGTCTGCTTTTCTGTTTGTAATTAACGTTTACTGCTTCTTTGTATTTGGTGTGCGAACACTAGTGCTTTTTGGTCCTTAAACGCTATAACAATTAAGAGTAAAATTGCAAACACCTAAATATACGTACGTGAAAACTCCGCAATAGTGATTCAGAGAAAATAAAGAACCCGGTTAACCCCCCCCACCCTGTGTCGGGAGTACAGTGTAAGGATGTAAGTCTTTCCTGAGTATAATTAGGTACGTGTGGACTTTATTAGCTAGGAAGCAGTTGTGCATTTAGGTGCTTAAAATTGCTTATGACTCGAAGATATGTAACTAAATGCACTGATTAGGCTTTGTAAAATTAAAGATTTTTTTTTTTTAAACACCACTTACTCTCATTAACATATATAAACTAAAGTAACCATTAAAAATACAACTTGAAATAAGAATAATCATGGCATACTTTACAATACACATAAACGCTTACTGCATAAAGTTAGAAATGCAATGGTCCACTACTTATAGCGACTTTCATAAATCAATTAAAAAAAATAAGCATAAAAAAAAAAACCACAAACAACCAACACAGTTAGCTATAAGTAAATTTAATGGTGTTTGTTCACAAAATTTTAGGTTAAAAATAAAATAAAAACCTTCACAAAATAGCACCTTTACATGGTTAAAGTCTTGCACAAAATGGAATAATTGAGCCTTTATTTGTTTCATTTAAAAACACACATCCATTGATTATAAACACGCAGCAGGTGTGGCCTGAACTAAGTAAGCTGACGCATGGCCTTACAGCAAACAATATGGTTCTTTAACTTACGAGTGTTCGAGGGCTACCTGAACTTTTCCTGTGCGTATGTTGGCTTACACAAGACACTCCTACTTGTGAATCAGCCCTAACTCTGTAAGAATACCCACATTGTACATTAGTAGCCCGTGAGTCTTATCCCTCTAGCGATGCATGCGGGACGCGTTACATGCCGATGTGTGTATAAGTCCTAAGTCTGACATCCATGTATGTGAATCCGTTGGCCATGGTTTCTGTGCATATATTTGGGTTTTGGGCATGCACAGTTTTTACCGATCGTAAAAGCAACACTTGAAAAAGTTTATTCCTAAAACTTTATTCGTCTTTATTTTTTAACCATACTGAAGATTTTATGTATAACATGTTGTAAACACTTGAGCCCTATGCTTCAGCTGAAAACCAGAGAACAATTGTAGAGTATTTTTGTAATAATTGGTTTAGAAAATTAAGCTGATTCAAAGGCATTAAGAATAACAAAGAGAAAAACAGGCCTCTTGAACAAAATAAGTGGATGGAAAATGTTAATAAAGGGAATGTAAAGCAGTTCACATAGAAAATACTGAACAATTGTCTTTCAGAGCTTGCAATCCATGGGTCAAGGAGAAAACGGTAGCAGTCAAGCAAATTTACTTTAAAATAAACTACCAAATAACTGATACAACATCCAATTACTAATGTTCCAAGAGGCATATGTTTATGCAGCTTTCCTAACCTTCTACCATAGCAACCATAGACTGGAAGTATCCCTGTTTCCCTGCTGCTCTTTTTAATCTAAATGAAATCACCCTGACATCCCAATGCTCTTAGCACACCATCAAATAATCCAACACAGTGTGTTGCTTGGTATATTAATTGCACTAAGTCTTTGCTTTATTTATTATTATTTATTAACAGGTCTTTATATAGAGCTATCAGATCACGTAGCGCTTTACAGAGAATATTTCACATCAGTCCCTCCCCCTATTGGAGCTACATACTAAGGGCCAGATCCTGAGTTCAGTATGAGAGCGTATTTACGCTTGCTGCTTGCGTAATTTTGACTTTCTGTATGTACTGCGCATGCACCTGGCAGATAGGCATTGTAACTCTGATCATACGTACCTTCCTCGTAACTACAAAAGAAGGGGCGGGTCATCCATACAACAGCCGGAAATACGCATTATAGGCGGAGGGAGGCATTTAAATTGTATAAATTGTACAGTATGGGCCGGGTTAGGTAGTTACGTGCAACAATCCATTGTGTATGACCGTACTTACACAGGGAAAAATTAAGGTAGGGTTTTGTACTCGTAAATCAAGTAAATTACGTGCGACCAAGGGGAGTGCCCGGAGGAGTACATAATATTTACCATCTCATAAATACGCTACGAGATCGCGCTTAAAGTGCAGTTAGGTCTGGATCTGGCCCTAAGATCCTTAACACATAAATACATCCACACCAGGGCTCGAAGTGAGGAGGTATACGGGGTATGCCATACTGTCACTTGTCCCACTGGTTTAATTGAAAAGCTATAAATCTCCATTCACTTCTATTATTTCTATATTTTCATACCGCCACTTCTAAATTCCCACTTCGACCACTGATCCACAGACTAGGGTTTATTTAGTCACTATAAACCTATAACCACATATTGTTAGAAGCAGATCTCTATATATTCTATGACAGTTCAGATATAGATGGCATTTAGAGTCAATCCAAGGTCCTTATTGTTCTTGTAGCAACACCTCTGTTTTTGTGTGAAAAAATATCCAACCACTCACATTCAATATTTTTCAGGAAACACTTTTAGCTCTAGTGCTCTTTCCCGGTGTCCATATAAGGCACTTCCCTTTTGTAATAAAAATTTGTTTATAATCTCTTCGTACTGATGTAGTGACAGAATGAAGGTGTGAAGAGAGAGGGTAAGATTGCCAAGGCTACCAGTAATAAGAGGAGAAATGGTTCTTATAATTGCAATGTAAAACATAAAAGAGGTTTATGTCTTCTCTGTAGTAAAACAGACTGTCTCAGTGCATTTAATTTGCAATTTAGTGGACTTT
>WWET01005225.1:47547-59205 GCA_011038615.1 Limnodynastes dumerilii
ATAAATATTTTTTATAATATATATATATTTATTTATTTAATATATGTATAGTGTCCCATAAAATAAAAAATGTTTGATATCATATAGGCACCAAAGCTGGATATGGGAGGAAGAAAACAATCCTATTTAATAATATGTCAAACATATTTTAATTGATAGCGAAGATTAATAGTATCTACAATGATCAGAGCAGAGTACAGCCCTGCAGTGTAACTGAATATTAATTATTTATGGCAACGTCCAAAGTTCAAGACAAGACAAATACAGACATTGTGTTTATTTTTTATTTATTTTTAAAACTCTCCAGTCTAACTTTATTTTAATTTATGCTATTTCACTGTATTGAGTCTGCTTTTCATATTCACACATCAGAGAGGTAGAATAGTACACTGTACACAGAGATCAGTATCATGTTACAGACCACAATCACAAGATTACCCTTTGTGTGGTTAATTCTTTCCACATAAACAAGTCAAATAGTGATACTTATAACCATGTGTCACATCACGGCTTATCACGGAAATGCAGGCAGCCTGCATTTTAGAACAACAAATTTGCCTAACAGAAATTTTCAAAATGAAAATATTTATTAAAAGCATACTTGTAAAACACAAAACAAAAAAGCCCCCTCCCCTTTTGCACCCAATAATTAAAAATCATAACATTAAGGGGTATAATGGTAAACACTGGCCCCGAATCAATTGTCTGCAATGCGGCCCTCCTATAGGGAATAATCTCACCCAATAGTACAGGGTAACATAACCAAATTCAATTGGGAGTATAAAATCAACCACTTCGTGCGGTATACAAGCCATAAGCAATGTGGACGATGTTGTGTTTTAGTATTTGCGGCCAATTGCGTGCAATATGGCGAAAAATACAGTTTAAAAAAAACCCTCCCCCCTAAAATCATTGCAAAACTTTAATTACCCCCTGCATTACCGGCTGTAACAAGGCACGAATGCCAATAAAAGCTTGGGCAGGATGGCGCTTGTAGTATTTCAAACGCCAGCCTGGACTTGCTGTGGCCTGTAGTGCACTAATACAAGGGTGCTAAAGTTTTATCAAATGAAATTTATTAAGTTAGCGTTTTCGCACCAAATATCACCGTAACTGAATCACACAATGCTGAATTCAAGTGCAATGTTGCCTAATTTTAGGCAAATTAGGCAACATCATGCCCAAAACGCAACATTGGTCTCAACTGAACTGGGTTCATTGAGTTGAGAAATTTCCCCCTTAAGTTTAAGCTGCAGGTCCTGTCTTGTTCACAGTCATAAGGCTGAGAGCAGTATAAATCCTCAGCTCCAAGACTTTACTAACTGTGCTCTACTGTGCGTGAAGAAACAATGTGGATGTAGAATGAACCACATGAAGGTTCCTAAACAAAAAAACAGACTGTTGCACTTCCTCCATGCTATCAGAAACTGGTGCTCTTCATCTTCCTGACTCAGCAAGGGAGACCGTTAATGCAAACAGCATAGCAGGAGACAGGGCAGAAGTTGAGGTACATATAAAAACTAGTGATGGTATTTTATTTTTTTTTATACTAACAAAGAATAACAAAATCATTCTGAAAATGGTGGTAATAATGACATAGTATAATAAAAAAATATTAAGAACCTTTAAAGTAATATAGATTAAGATAATTCTTAATATAAACCTTACAACATTTAATCGTAGCACATTATGTTCGCAAAATAGCATACAAATTTGGGGCAAGGGCGTAACTATAGGGAGTGCAGTGGGTGCAACTGCTATGGGACCCGGTGGCTTAGTGGGCTAGAAGGCCCAGCAATCAACCCACTGATTTCCAAAATAATCTAGAAATGGTGAACGGCACTTGCTGTCTCTTAATCAATTACAAAGAAAGGCAAAAAAAAAAGGTGACCAACGTTTTTACTAAACTTTCGTAAAAACTGAAACGTTGGACAACATATTTTTTTGTCTTGCTTTGTGATTGATTAAGAGACAGGGAGTGCCGTTCACCATTTCTAGATTATTTTGGAAATATATCAGTTCTGGCACATATTGTAGTGGAGTGCCTTTCATTTGAATTTTTTATGCACTGGAATGACCTCCCTTCTTCACTCAGACTCTACCCCACATTGCAGGTCTTCAAGCGCTCACTCAAAATACACCTGTTCAGGCTAGCCTACCCCTCCTCCACTTAACATCCTCACTGCATCCTACATCTCCGCTTCCATTCCTTCCTTCCCCCTCTCATCCACTCACACCAGCAGTCCACTTCCTTCCTTGTCTTCTGTAAGTTCATTCCTCCCACTTAATGTTAGCTCACGTGAGCAGGGCCCTCCATCCTAGTGTGTCCCTCCTCCATCACTCCATCCTCACTTCATACCCTGTTGTCCCACTCTGCTACCCTTTTACCCCATCCCCACCTGGTGACACCCTCTCAACCTCTCACTACGCTCCCCTCCTCATCTGCCAAGCTTGACACCTTGCATTTTGCCTTGCTGTCTTTGCTTGCTTCACTTTAATGTATTTCAGTGATATTTTTATATTTATATTGCATTTTATTATGTATTATGCTGTCAATGCCTACCCTGTATGTCTGTACTGTATTTAGTTGTTGTATTTTGTACAGCGCTGCGGACACCTTGTGGCGCCTTATAAATAAATAATAATAATGAATGCAAGGCACGTGGCACCCTTATCACATACTCCCTCTCCACCGCTACCTAGCAATATCCGGTGCCTATTTGCTAGGTAGCGGAGACAAATGATGGGGAACACTGGGAGCTGGAGAGACAATGGAGAATGCTGGAAGCTGGAGAGCCATGATGGGGAATACTGGGGAGACTGGAAAGACAAGATGGGGAATACTGGGGAGACTGGATAAAGATAATGGGGAATACTGGGGAGGCTGGAGAAAAATGATGGGAAATACTGGGGTGGTTGGAGACACATGAATGGCAAATACTTTTTCCTGTCAACTGCAACGAAGTTCTAGTTACACCCCTGTTTTGGGGTGTGTTATAAATAATGATACAACAAAAATTGACAATGTGCTTTTTAGAACATTGTAAGTTTACATTTTTTTTTTTTTTCAGACAAAATTGCTGTCTAAGATACCATTTACAGAAGAGCTTCAACTTCCCTCCCCTCTGCAGGTCAGCACAGTTTCCAAACTTTGATACTGCCCCTGAACATGCCATATTCAGACTGGACTCAGACCCAAGAGTCCCCATGCATTTCCCTGACATGAATAGGCTTACAATAGAAGGACCCTACCTTAAATTTGGCACCTTCACTGTGTAAAATAGGAACATAAGGGCAGTTTACATAAAAAAAAACCCTTTCACCTACTGTATTGTACACTTTCCACCCTGCCATCAGAAATATTTTCAACACAGAAATCTGGATCTGTATGCAGTTTTATGCAGATATTTATAAAGAATATTAAATACAGCTCAAATGCAGACCAGTAAATAACATATACGGATAGCAGAAAACCAAGACCGTTCTAGGAACCAAAAACAAACCGCAATAGTAAAGCTACTGAATTCATTTGAGCAATATGACCCTTATTACTTAATATCCTCAACTTCACATTATCATGTATTTTAATAAATTACTAAAGCAAACACCACAGATTCCTATCAGTTCCAGAATAGTAGCTGTAACTGAGTTTGAGCAATTGGAACAGCTTTTATTAGAATTGCAGAAATCCAAAGCCTTCTGGATATTCTTCTGCCTGCATACCAAAGGCTGTTATTAGTAAGTTCTATATACTAATCCAGCACATATCTGATCATCAAAAGTATTTGGCAGACATTGTGATCATAAAACTTTGTGTAGGAAACAACTGCCACCATCACATGTGAAGATATTTTTCTTCAGGACTGGGCATATGCAAGTGGAGATTCTTTTGCACTTACCGTTGCTATTTTAGTCTGTACTTTACATTCATCTATTACTAAATACTCGTAGCAGGTTTGAAACTGCTTAACCATGTTGACAATGTCATAACCCACAGAACCTGAAACAAATCAAATCAGATTAAAGATTAATCAGAAACAAAATGGAGGAAATGGATCATTAATAATTCATGTCCATGTACCCTAACAGAAGTGAAAAACCACAAAATGGATTTACTAAAATATACGGTAACGAGTGTCTGCATTCAGTTGACTGTGATGCACAGCATTTTCTGCACACAGGCTACATTGTAGTCATAGTTCACATATCACCCACATATGGGACCAGATCGAGATTTCCGAGAAAGTCTGTGCAGTCAGATTGGAAAATGTCTGCTTTTTCCCATTAGCTAATGTGCACACATCTGAACAATAACCTCAGAGCGCAAAAGCCGCTTAATCCAGACTTCCGTCAGGATGCCAAGATTTTTCTCATTAGTGGGAGGGGTTAACAATTCTTTTGTGCACACGGATCGGAAATACTATGGTAGGGTCCAGCTATCGGAAGGGGATCTTAACTGAATCCCAGCTCACATGGATGCATAGATACATGGATTGAAACTGGATACCAGTCAGCTCATTGTGATTTTTGTCATATAGTGCCTGATTCAATTGGCTACGAATACGTGAATAAGCGTTAAGTGCGCCTGTTCCTGTCTATTATGGCAGACAAAATTAGCAGATCTATGAGGTGCAAACTAAAATCTGCTATGTAAATTTGTGGAAAAAGCACCATGACCGCACATCGCAGTCAATTATATCTGGCCCATAAAGAGGAAATTAATGAGTTGTGTGGTTAAAGTAACAGTGAAGAGAAAACTTATTACCACATAATATATAAAAGCAACTCCACAGCTTTCTACATGGCAACCCTTTGCATTCCACATCAGGCAATCATTGAATACCATCCGTTAAATCTCTATGGCTATATGCATGTTTAATCCTCTCTCTTTGCTTCATTTTTATATAAAAATTTAACAGAGGAAAGACAAGCAGTCGGCTACATCATTATATTTTCTGTACTGGCACAGGTTTAGTTTAGTGTACAGGCTAACAGAGAAAAAGTATTCTCTCAAAATAAAGATTTAAATTCCAGGGTGTTCACTTTCCCCAGAAAATCCTATCTAACCAGAAAACAACAGGCTTTTTTTTTTTTGCAAAGCATCTAGTTTAGGGGAAAAATAAAATCCCATAATGCTAAACTTCTTGCAAAATAGAATTTTTGTTGTGGGCAAAAAGGGGAAAGCTATCAAGTGGTTAACAATGCTCCATTTTATATGGTTATTTGGTTGCACTGGAAAACTCAAATCCAAATTAGAATCTTTGTGAAGACTTTAATATGATGACTGTACATGCTTCCAGATCACTGTGAAGATGAAACTGTGTAAGCAGGAAAACTACGTTTTGAAGTCAAAATTGGTTAGGTTTTAAGGATCAAACACAGGTTACATTTAAGTATAATTTACAGTAAAATATGATGGGAAAAAGTTACAAACAAAGAAAAACCTGCAAATTTAAAAAGACTACCCAATTCCAATTACATTATAGGGCTTGACCACTGGTAGAGAACATCTCATTTCTCCAACACAGCATTCAGGGGTTTGGATTCTAACCATTGTAGAGAGATAATTTAAACCTCCAAGGCATTCTATAAAAAAAGAATTTATAGTATGTGTGAATAATGAGCAGCTGGTTACAGGGCACTACAGCTCCAGATAATACATATTGGTTAGCAATTGTGGCTAGCTAAATTCTGCACAGAACATAAAATGCATGGCCACTGGAAGCACAGATTAAATAAAAAAATGATGCAGTTTAAGATGATAAAGGTGGTTGTTAAAATGAAGGATCTTTAAAGGCTGCCATATGATGGGAGTTTTGAAAAAAAAATAATAATAGTTTCAGTATACTCTAAGGGGGTAGATCCTGAAGAATGGCCGACAGGGGACTTACACAAGTCATTCGGGAACATCTGCGAATGCGCGCGGCAGATGTTCCCATTGCATAAGTACTAACATACATACGAAGTTACGTCTGTTAGTACTTAGGATGAAGGGACAGACCCTTCATTTACGGTGGCTCTATCCCCCACCATCTAGGCGGGGATAGCCATTTAAATGAAGGGTCGGAGGAAGCCCCGTTATGACCGCAGACCTAGTCATAATGGTTAAGGTCGGAATCTGGACACGCAAGTGTCCAAATTTCCTACAGAAAGCAGGGAGGGTAGGGGGCATGCACTCCCCACTACGGGCTCGTAACACGCTTTACATGTGTACGGGGGGTCTGGATCTGCCCCACATATATATATATAGTTTGCAAGAAAAACTGTCACTCCAATTGCTCAAAATCCTTGCCCCGGTGCCATATTAAACAAGATGCAAAGTTCACAAAGGAAAGCACTCAAGGGGTCTTTATACTTTCAAAAAAATAAAAAATAGGAGAGAGATGGATAGACAGACAGACAGACAGACAGACGCTATTCATACCTCTTTTATTCTTTGGGAATTTTTTTCTCAGCTTGTTTTTAAGGACCGTTAATTTGCCAACAATCTCGGGTGTTGCTATGTAGAAGTCAGCTTGTATTTCATCATTCAGAATCTGCAAAGTAAACAGTTTTAATATTTGTTATGAATAATCTATCACTATAAATCATGCAATGAATATTGAAAATAGTAATTACCAAATTACTACTTATGTCCTACAGAATGGTTTTCTTTTTTTATTTTTGGTTAAAACATTTAACTTACAATAGGGTCATTGTTTTATTCGCTTTCAATCATTCTGTAAGGAACAGAATTTATTTTTTATTTTTTTTACATGAAGCAGAAATATCGACCTTAAACGCAGCTTCCGAAGGTAGTCAACAGAATCTGAACTTTGGATTTGATTATAATTTTTAATAATTTTGTGGTCTGTTTTTCTTACCAGTAATAGATACAATGATTAACCTCTGAGAACATCCAGAGTAAATTGAAAAATCATACAACACTTAGCTTTGAAGTAAAGCTGTATACCTATGGCAAGGTTTTCAGAACACAATGTCCAGTAATCTAGACAGAAATAGAAAGAGGCCCATGCATAATATTTATTTACACATTGGACTGGTTTGTACTGGTTTGCTCCTCTCACATCACAGTTGTTTTGCCAAGTGCGGAACTGCTGAGTTCTCCCCAGAAATCATCTATCCCCATCCACTTCCTACTCATAAGCATTTTAGAAATTTTATCTATAATTTATTTGTTTTCTCTTAAATAATTAACGTTATCTAATACTGCAGGTTCCAATATTAATATAAATTAAATAAACTTAATTACAATATATATATTAACATTATATTGAAATAATAAAATAAAATGAGTTTATCACTAGATAGTAATTTACATCAGGGAAAAAAACCTGTTAATTAACTCTGCTATACTATTGTTTATTTTTCGTATTAAATCCCCTTAAATGAAATAAACCACACAATAGGGTTTGTTTTTTCATTTAATATATACTCAGGGATAGCTCCTAAACATTTGTTTGGGGGGTATTCTAACAATAAATACAGTGCTAGATACAAGGGCTAATATACTTTGAGTCTGGTAAGAAATGTCAAAAATGAAAATGTCGACAGGTGAGTATTATCTTAGTATTTGTTTGTAACGTCTGTAAACTTAATGTTGTGCAGGAAGCTTGTAAGAAATTTCAGAAATGTATTACTAACATAATACTCAGCTGTCAACATTTTGACCTGTCAACATAACAACTGGCAAGCTATAATTTACATCTTTACACTGTGAAGAGGTTGTTCTAGCATGAGTAGTGCATGTATGTATATTTTAGGAAAATGTTAAACCATCCAGAGTCCTGAACTACATATAAGCTTTAGCTAGATAAAAACAAAAAAAGTATTAATTGTTTTTTTTTCCATTTGAGATTTACTGATTTATCACCCAATCTTAGGTCTATTGTCTAGCAACGTGGAAAAATAATCCCAGCTTCAAAAGTCAGTTTCATTGGAGGGCTATTAGAAAAGGGGTCTTGATTTTCAGGTGTGACTCAGACCACCACCTCGTGGGGTGGTACAGCTGGGAAAATACTATAGTTAACAAAAGAAAATAATTCTGCTGCACAAGGTACAAAAAAAAAGCAGGAATCAGGATATTCATTGAGAAACCCAACATATCTGGACATAGGTTTGACAGACTGTCAGACAAGGCCACTCCTGACTTCCTACTCCATTCCCTGAGGCAAAAATGCGCTGATAAATCCCAGAAAATCTGCTGACAAAAACAGTGTTTTAAAAGGGAAGAAGAAGGCAGATTAATGGAGCAACTGGAAATTACTTTCATATGCACTGTTTCTTTCACAAAGTGACACTCATATTTATGCAGTGATATATTATTTCAAGACACCAGTTGAATTCATTTCAGCTGTCTGTGTTCATCTTTGTAATTCCTGAACCTCACTAATAGTGATAGATAACATATGAATTGAGGCATGAAATAGGTACCTGAGGGAGGAGTTCAAGCCCTCCAACAAATGTTGAGCCACAGTTCTTAGCAATCTCTGCCTCTTCTGCTCTCTGTGGGATCAGTAAAAAGAAAATCAGGTCAATCATTTACATTTTATTTTAGCTTAGGCCTGCAGCTCAACTATGTGTCATCGCAAAGATGAAGCATAAAAATAAAACTTCCTTTGTGTGTCTCTGCAATTGTGAACATTGCCAGGTACATTGGCTGCACAGAAATTTCTCACTAAATTCTTCTCTGGATTACACATTCTTGTGCTTAATGCCAACAACTGGAGAGACTACAAGTGGCAGCTTACAATGCCTTGGTTAAAGAATGTGACAGTTATACTCTGCTTCCAAAACCAACAGCATTAAATAATTAGTATATTCACTATTTAAGTACACACAGTACATAATACAGTACAGCCTGTTTTGTATGTGTATGTAGGAAAACATGACAAAGGGATGAAAACAGACAAAGGGAAGAAATACATAGAGAGAAATATAAAAAAAAAAACAGCCAATTCCACCAGTTTTCAATTTTACTTAACATAATTCCCCGTCTCCAGTTAACACAAAATTAACCTCTTACCCCAGTAGCCAAATTGAACTTACCTAATGCACCATAAATCCACCCCTCACTCCCCAGCCAAACAGAATAAACCCTCTTTACAGATCACTGCAATTGAACCTTTCTGACACTGAATTAACCCACTTGCTTCTCTTGCCAGCAATGGGAAAGCATTTCAACAGCAACGTAGAGATGCTTACAAATGAAATACGTGTGCGCTAAATAAAATATTTAAAAATAATCATTAAAGCAATAAAAACAAAAAAACATTAAACTGTAAACTTGGGACAAACCGCTTTATTTTTAAGCTCTGAGCATGTAAATTCGACACCATTTCACAAATAAAATTCACAACCCACTTCTTAATTTCCATTAAGAAAGGAACAGGACAGTTATAAAAACATTGGAAAGTGATGTATAGTTAAGATGTGCCTTGACCTTACATGACCAAAAACACTTAACTGCTGAAAAAGGCCTTATTCAAATAATAACCACCAATGTTTTCAATATATATGAGACTTCTCATAGGTATCGGTGATTAATAGAAAGTCTCATTTAGATGAAAGATACTTTATAGAACAGGCCTTTACTTCAATTCCATATACACCAAATGACTACATTTGAAATCATTTGAACTTACCTCTGTAAACACCAAAACTTTGTTTGCTTCTTTTACAAATGGGTATGGCAAATGAAGGTAACCGACAAATGGATCCACTTTTCTCTAAAATGCAATACACAGAAAACCGCACGATAAAATATGCAGAATTAGAAAATAATTTTAATGCTACATGGCCACACACATTGTTCACAGGTTAATTTTTATCCCAGATTACAAGGGATATTTACTTTAATCATTTTATATATACCTTATCAAGAACATGCTTATTGATCAATGGTGCCCAGCTGTTAATGACTAGAGGGACTAGGTAGGGATGCCCTGCTCTCTTTTCAGCATTCGACTCCACAGAATTCTACAACCTCACCTAGAATATAAAGGCATTACCATAGGTCACTAAACTAACTGCTTTCACAGATGGGATCGGATTATTACCTAAGGAATTTTCATTTTACGAGCGTAGTGTTACGTGTTTAGCTACTATGCATGCGTAGTAACTATTTTACGCTATCTACATACCATATCGATAGGTAGATTGCATACATGCGGTCTTTAAAGACCATCCATGATCTCTCGCTCTATGTCTCTAACCTGCACTTTAGTATTATTACTGAATGTGCTCAAATATTGTGCTTTACCATCAACTAGTTGAAGTCAACTGCCTTTGTATCTCCAAGTCTGGCATAGCAAACTCCATATCTGCTGGGCTGTATCTTTTGAAAAAATATCAAACATTAAATAAGGACAACCTGAGAAAACAAGCAGATGCCAGCACCTCCATGAAAAGCTGGAAGAATCCACCATTATCATACAAAGGCAGACAAACCTGATCATATTCCCAAAACTCCTCTATTCACAAATGTTACCCATAATACCACTCTTTGGGGCAACTGGTGGCTTAACTGGGAATCCTCAGCACATTTTAAAGCTACAATAGGACCATACCAATGTTCGGATAGATTTCTCAAACCTGAAACTATAGACAAGCAAGAAATCACCAATTTAAACGCAACTGGATTCATGGTCAAGATGCTATTCAATTAGCCTGTTTAAGTAGGCATTTCTCAATTTTTTCTTACACTGTAATCAGACTTTTCACAAGATTACCCGATATTAATGTCAGTATGTTCCACCAGGAAAACAGTAAGATAAGAAAGTTAAAAGGCCTTGAAAGCCTGCAATCCTTATTTCTGCCACTTATGAACAACCCAGCATTCCAAAATGGAACAGCGACCTTTCCATGCAATAGATGGGCAGCCCAGAAAATTAAATGCATCAGAGACCTCACCATTCCATGAATTCTCATTATATCTCAGACAAAAGAAAAGAAAAAGCTGCGTCCAACACACCCACACTCACATGTTGACTGACCAAGACTGGCATAACAATTTGGAAACTTTAATACCAAGACCACCAAAAGAAAGAGGGGCTATCTTCCTCCACCATCTTAGAGATACTCTGTATTACACCAAAGTTCAAAAAGGCCTGTATGATTGGCTGAATACCTTTCCCTACCTAAGCATGGAACATATCCTAAAAACATTACAACACCCCAACAATGTCAACCAAGCCAGCATATAGAGAGGACGCAAAATACATATATCCTCCGATAGGTGATTTGGAAGGGGACAATCTACGCCAAATAAATGTGAAAAACGCAATAGGCAACAGGCGATTCCGCTTCGTTGTCTCTGGGAATGTCTTTACGTACATTACTGCTAGGGATAGGTACATCTGTTAGCCAATACACACCTGCAAGACCATATACCCCGGAGTGGAACAACTTGTGCCTGACCCTAATGACCCTGTCATTAATTTGAAATGGAAAGTTATACAAATAATAACAATTATATCAGCAGTGGTTGGAAATGTATCCTACAAAGCTAGACACAGACTTGATTCCCCCATAGATTACTCTATTTGTATTATCTTTTTAGATTGAATTATTAGGAGTACTTAATGCCATACCCCATTAAAATGCAAATACACGACTACTTGGTATGAAACTAGAACTATAATGTGAGAGAAGGCTCCA
>WWET01005225.1:60248-90735 GCA_011038615.1 Limnodynastes dumerilii
AGTATTTGTGCATCACTCTTTTTTACATAACTGTGACAAATATTCATTGCATAAATTGGCAGCTTTCTGTAAATTGTTTTAATTATCAATCTCAAGGTAATAGTCAACGCTACAGGAAAATTATGTCAAATACAAAATTTCAGCGCTAATGCAAATGTTTCAATGTTTGTAAACAAACACAAATAGAAAGAGGTGCAAAAAGTTTTTACAAACCTAGTAGCTATGGTCAAATGTTTCTAGTTTTGTAAACGATTTAAGAAAAAAAAAAGGGGGGGGCATATTTATTTACTCATTGATATCTGAACACAAAATAATAATAATTATTATTTCTGCAAAAGGGAAAGACAGATATCTCAGCCTCTCACTGTATCTCAGAGGCTGCCACTGGTTTCTTAACCCCTTTTAGTGTTTTATTGCATATATGTTATACCTCAGGATGGCATTAGAAATGCAAACTTACCTGGACAGTGCATGAGTGAACATATACAGAACCAACGAGCCCATCTAATCTATCTTCTACATATTCATATATTCATCTCAAATGAACTCAAATGAAATAGTTTTGTGACTTCCAACATTATTAGTAGATCCTTTCATTAATACATTTTAGCTTCTTTCTTTTTTAAATCACAGCAAGAGCTACATATAGAAACATAGAAAGTGATGGCAGATAAGAGCCACATGACCCATCCAGTTCACCCAGTTGTTTATTTAAAACTATACTGACCCTAGACCCTATTTAACCTCAATTTAATTTGAGATTTAAGATATAAATATTAGTTATTCTAATTAAAAACAAAAATAGCGAAGTAGCTAAATAATGCAGCTTACATGGTTTACTACACTCTGGCCTCTCTAAGCAATATCTTAATAGACAATTGGGATCCCATAAAAAGTGCTGAATTGTAGCAAGACCAAACTAAAGCCTCATACACATAGCAGGGATGATTCAATGTTTGGAACTAAGGGCAAAACAGATGCAAGTGTACAGGTCGGCTAAACCATTTTGCAATGTGAGGGTACTAATTAAGTTTAATACTTTTGCATGCAGGGAAAACACTTTACTTTTGAACACAGAACTCACATACTACATAGCTTTATGTTTAATCTATAAATTAGAGTTGAGCTAAGAAACTTCACCACAATTCTAATTCTGTCTTCAAAGTTTAAATTTGTCTCCCCTGGCAGTTTAACAAGTTATTTCTCAGGTCTACATTTGGTTGAAGTGCAGCTCTGAATCGACCCCAGCATACAACATACCAAAAGTATGCAAATAGACCATAAGATGACACACTGACAGTTACTCGTACAGAAGGGTACAATAAGAGAAGTCAGGAAAAAACTAATGGCTCCTACTGAAATGTCACATCGTTCATGCAGCACATCCAATTCAATGCAGAAGAAAAATATAATACATGCCCCGTCTAGGCAGTTCATTTGGGTACTTACATAACCGTTATTGGGCCATGTAATGCCACATATCTTATTAATAAGCCTATTATATTACGTTATATTTGACCTGTTGTGCCAGCCATTGTGACTGCCTACAGAGGCCATAAAACACTGCGTATGATGTACATATCTCCCCTATGTAGTCTAAAACAAAATAGTTGGATCTTTGTTATTAAACAGTATCAGTGGTATACCAAGAACAGACAGAAAAAAACTATATCTCTCTAAAAAACTAGTGACAATAATTTTCAGATATGCTTCCGCTTAAGCACAAACTCACGTGGGTTGTCAGAGCAAACTAGAGAGGATGGGTGTAGCCGCCAGGGTTAAGGAATAAGTATTGCTGCATTGCAATACATCCACAAACCATTTTAAACATTGATATTGCCCATGAAACAACATAAGATACCCTACAAACTTCATGAAATTTTAACAAGCGTATAAAATTAATTACATTGTTGTGATATTTCTTTTTCTTAGAAAGGCAAAAAAATAAAAAAGCATGATCAGTTAAAGCCATATAAATATATGTGGCCTGTCTTACTTGTCATAAGGAGTACCTGTTGGATTTGGGCTACTTCCTCTGCTCCAAAGTGCTGCACATACAGCAATACTGGGAACCCCACAACAACAATGAACATGGGATACAAAAACAGTAGTTTCTGAGTCCCCACTTACAGACTTCTAATGAACTCTGGTAGGATGCTGCCTTGTTCAGTTCCCATGATTCCATGCACTGCTTCTGAGCTAAAATAGTTTAGGCTGAAGGATCATTAGATCTGCTGCTATGAGGTATCCAAGCAGAGGGTCCAAACAGAAGGAGGGGTTCTGAGAGCCAGTGAAGGGATGAGCCTAGTGGTGAACACCCCAAAAAACTTAATATAATTCTCGATATTCATCATTAAAAGGATCCCAAAATATTTACCTTTTTCTCCAACTTCATATCAAGTTTTAGTTCAACATACAATGACTGTGTGGGACTGGTAAAATCCAGCCTTTGGAATGTTTTTAGCATCTCTATAGCAGCTTCAGGTTCAACAACAGGTTTGGGATAGTAACGGGCCACATACACATCATCAATGGGTTTCCATGCTGTTAGTCCAAAGGGCTTAGACCGGCTTGTGTCCTTTCTCCTCTCTTCAATTTCTGACTTACTCAATATTCTAGCATTTCGCTCTTTTTCCGCTTTTTCTGCTTTGGCAGACCGTACAGGTGTCCAGCTGAAAGAGACATTATTTAAATGTTATTTTGCCTAGTTCCAGAAAAATAACTACTGTTAGCATGATTTGTGTCAGCAATATCTACAGTCCCACTGTAAAATGCATTCAGAGAATTAGAAAATTGGTGTGCTCATAAATAGATCATAAGCAAAGCTGTAACAACGATGCTTTGAGGAGTGCACATTTTTTTTTAAATAGAGGGATTTGAGAAGGGAGTCGTCTGAAGTCAACCCTAACTGAAAGCTTTTATGGGTTGAAAAGGGTCATAAATAAACTGAACGGCATATAATATAATTACAATATTTGGTATGGATCTGCATAAAACACAATAAATATGTAATACTACAAGAGGGAGAAGGCAATGATCTGTGGAAATATGCAGCGCAAATCATGCTGAGTGGACTAAGGTGTCAGATAAGAGGTGGAATGCTAGTAGGACCATAATGAGGGTGGAGGGAGGGATATTGAGGAGCAGTGAATGAACATAAAATAAAATTGCCAAGTGCTATATGACCAGATTCCATAATGTTTAACTGTTACTCAGTAAAAAAAAAAAAAAAGCTTGCTGATTTAGTGCATGCACTTCATGCAATCATTGACACTAGCATCCATGCTGAAAAGAAATAACAGGACTTACATTTTAGCGGTAGCAGGTGCGGCATAGAATCTTATAGTCGCCCAGCCTCTGTCTGTTACATGTCTGTGACAGTAATGGACAACTAAACAAATAAAAATGTAATTAGTTTGATTTGATAAACATAGGTTTCACATAGGTAAATCAGTACTAAAGAACACGTACAAATATCATGTCATAGAATGAATCAAGCCAAACTGGACATTTGTAATTTAATATTTACAGCCCACATTATCTGTGATACTCATAAAGGAGTTTGTGACAACAAATGCTATTTTTTTTTTTTTATTACCAATGATTTCACATATATTTACATTCAAAACTCTGTATCAATTCATTTAGCCAGATAGAGGCAGAATAGTACAAATTTCCATCTATTATGTTCGAGGTTTACAGCAAAATTCTATTTGTATATATGTGGAGTGTAAGAATAAATCAGCAGAGAGCACTGTGGTCAAAATCCCAGACAAAATATCTCTTGAAGAACTCATTTTTTTGCAGTCACATTTTCACCAATATGCTACAAATTTCACTGCAGTTATTTTTATAAACACCACTTCATTTAAATATGATAAAGGGACAATATTGATATAGTTTAATGTCCTTAAGAGATTTGACCAAAAGCTAGAGAAAACTCCAAAAAATGAGTATAGGTTAGTTTATGGCTGGAGCCTTGGAGGAACCATATATAACTTAGAATAAAAAACTTTTCATATTGAAAGCAGTTATCACCATCATAATACAGAAAGACCAGTGCAATACTCTGAAGCGTTCACGCACAGGCAATATATTAATATGAACAGTTTAGCTACTTATAAAATTAGAGTAAGAATACTAAGTAACCGGTCTTGGTCACAGTACCCGCCGTTTCTGTGAAGGAGACACTTGAATAAATATGTCTTTATTCTATGTGACGCATTGTCACCGTTATACTTCTATATAAAGAGAAAAAGGACAGCCGTAACAGCAAGCACAGCCGATCACTGACCTGTACGCAGCCTGCACACAGGGGCAGCCATGACCTACACAGGTGGAGGCTGTGTGAGTGTGACAGAGGAAAGGGAGGAGCGACAGAAGCGTCAGGGGAAGAGGCTGAGCCCTGGAAGAGAGCGCTCATGGCTCTGTGAGATGGTAGAGCAGCTTAGAAGGACACCCAGTATTTACAATTATACTGTACATTTACATGCAGGATAAATAATGATTATTAAACAAGCTGTTAGTCAGCTTATAAAACGCCCCACGTTGTAAGTGTTTGTTGCTTATTTTTTTATTGTAGGAAATAGTCTCTATCTGTTATAGGTCTTTGATAAGTAGCAAATGTTTATGCAAAACAAAGTACTCATGTTGGTATTTCCATTGTGCTCAACTAAAGCTGGGTACACGCTACAGCTTTTTCACAAGATTGTTTTCCAATCAAACGATAAATTAATTTTTGGAACAATATTGTGTATGATGTAATGTTATGGCTTTATCGTGTCAAAGTACATCGCATTGTTTGAACTTAATTTTATTTTTTAAATAATTTTTTTATTTTTTAATTACATTTGAACAAATCCATACATGTTACCAATAGACATGTCACTGATATACACATTCATAATAAATCACATGCACACATTTTCATCTCTTTTATTTCTCAATTTTATATCACTTTTTTTTCTTGTCACCAATTGTTTTTAATTAGCATAGCACTTTTCACAGTTATTATCACATAGGAATAGTTTTAATTACTAATGTATTATATACATACAAGTAGATACTTAGGGTATTAATGATGGTGTGGTTTATGTACACAAACATTAAAAACAATAAAATCAGGCTAATTTTTATTTCGTCAAGATGGAAAGTTCTTAATTATTCTCAATATTTTTGTTAATCCCATTATATACAACTTGATTGTATATCTACTTACTGGGTGTGGGTCCCGTTTCGAACTGGCTCAGATTACAATTGCCGCAAGGCCGCGTACGTGATCGTAAAAGTTAAGGTAGGAATCTGGACATGTTAGTGTCCAGATTTACTACCGAGAGCAGGGAATGCAGGGGGCGTGCACTCCCTGCTCCGAGAACGGCTATAATGACCTCGGGCACCTGTGGGTCTGGATCCAGAGCAATCTCCGGAGGGTTTTGTAGGTGCATTAATTAATAGTGTATATATTCTGTATTCCTCTGTGGACCTCTCCTAATATAGGGAAGAGGTCCTATAGATAGAATCAGTAGTGCCAGCACAATAAATTCTTGAATCTTGAGTATACCTAGATCATCAATTATTTTGTTAACTCCTCCTGATGTGTCCCGATGATACCATTTGTAATGCCATTAATAAATATATTAGGTGGCACTGGTTAACGTATAGATCTCTGGAAAACTTCCCTGGTAACCTTTCCATGCCCAGAATGGATTCTATTTATTACAAACCTTTGTTATCTATCCAGCAACCAAGATCATATACAGGCACAAATTTGCCTACTTATTTAACAGTGGCACAGTGTCCATTGCCTTACTTAAATCTAGATAGGGTATGTCTACAGCTTTCCCTTGACCTACTACTGTAGTGACTCAGTACAAAAAGTTCATAAGGACCCTGATTCAGAACTGCGCTTTCGTCTATTTTTCAGTCGGAAGCGCAGCAAAAATGAGGTCCACGATATTTAAATGAGAAAAGGGGCGTTTTTCTCATTTAAATATTTTGCGTGCAGGGCAAAAATGTTTTTTTAACTGTGTGTTTTTTTTAAAACTAATTCACTCTCATTTAAATACTCTGTGCAGGGCTGTCTGGTGGCTGCTAAACAGCCTTATGCTTACACCATCTCAGGGATAGTGTAAGCGTAAGGAGCAACTCACCGAAGCTGGGGAAAAAGTGAATTAGTTTTAAAAAAAAACACACAGTTAAAAAAACATTTTTTTTACCTAAATAAACCCCTTACCCCAAGACCCCCCTCCCTGTCGCGATAACATAAATAAATAAGCTTGTAGAACCACAAGCGCCAGCATGCCCTGCCAGCCAGGGCCCGCTGCACCATATACATGTCCTAATGTTAAAAATAATTCATTATACTTCCGTCACAATAAATTTGAAAAAAATGTACATTAAACAATTTAAAAAACATACTTACCTGCTCTGCTGGGGGTCCAGTCTTGTACGCTTTTAATCCAGGGGGGGGGCATTGGCAAAAAAAACCTTCTTGAACGTCGCAAACTATGTCCTGCAATGACATTCCGGCGCTAATGAAAGTTTCACTGTCATTGGGGCATATTTATACCCTTTGGCCTTTTGCTTGCAGGACATAGTTTGCGACGTTCAAGAAGGTTTTTTTTGCCAATGCCCCCCCCCTGGATTAAAAGCGTACAAGACTGGACCCCCAGCAGAGCAGGTAAGTATGTTTTTTTTATACCAGTGACAGCATCAGTTTGACAGGTTCCCTTATAACATAACTATGCTGACTGAGGACATGGTACCTTTTTTTCTCTGTAATGAATTCTGCTCCATATAAACAGTCCCATAATTCTTATAAAAAGAGTACATTACATATGATATTGTATTTTACATTACATTTGATTTGCTGCCCGTCCAATGTGAAGCAGTACGTTGTTCCACTAATTTCTACTTTTCTTGTCCCCTTCTTAACCGAAGCTGGGTATAAACTGTTACTTTTTCTGCCGATAATTATGCAGGTCAATCAAACGACAGTTTCACCTGATATCTTAACAGTGTGTACTGTGCATCAGTGCTGCAGAATCATCTGAAACAGATTGGAGCTTCTGATTTTTGTGATCAATGATGTCCTGATGACTGTAGGTAAAGTTCAGCGTGTACTGACACGATCCTCACTGCAATGATTCCCAGTCAGTTTCTGGTGATAGTCTTCCAGCTGTCAGTTACTAGGTGGTAATCATCTGGGTTGAAGAGAAAAATGTTTTTCAATCCTCAGTAAATTCATTTAATCCAGGTTAGCGTGACATTTAAGCTGGCCATACTCTGAGACAATTATCGATCCCAGTAGGATGTGGCACGATAAACAGGACGATTTCCAGCCAGGGAAAGGTTTTGTTATTGGTGCCATATACACCTCTCCCATCAGGACCAATAATCCTAGTAGAAGGGGGGAGGCCCTAGAAGAATAGAGAGCCTTTCAGTTAGCAGATCGGTTCATCTTAAAATATCATGCACTTGTGCCCGATATGAATTAAACATTTAAAAAAAACAAATAATCATACCAAAGCGTTTCAGGTACAATTATTTGGCATTTGAAAAATGTATCATGTCCTACTAGCTACAGCAGTTATTTACCCGATCACCCGATAATTAGAGGATCAAGCCATTGCTATTATCATCATCATTATCTACATCTTTTCTAAAGTGTGATATAAAATAATATTTAATATGCTCTACATGTGTAAAAAATGACAGTTACATTTTCATAACATTTTATAATAAATTGAAGTTGAAGCAGCTACATCTGTATTAATAGTACATGTATTACTATAGAACAGTAAAGGTTTTGAATATAGCAACCAAACAGAATCTTTATATTATCTAAAGTGTAGTGTATAATTAGCCATATTCGTCTTTTGCTTTTGCCATTGGCAAAATCTCTATCAATCATTTTTATATTTAGTAAATATTTCCCTAGGTCCCCATGAACTATTAATAACTTTAAATGAATAGACCCTAAAAGCTATCCAGAGGAAAACCCACATAAGAATTTATTTTCACCTTTTATGTTTTTTATTTATTTATTTTCTCCTTTTATGTTTTTCCACATTGCAGTTATTTACATTTACCATGTACCTCAGAGGCATATCTATTCTTCCACATTATAGTGATTATAGATCTATTTTCCTAAGATCACTACTAATAATTGTCTTGTTTCCAATTGCTATGTGTTTATTTAACATATTGCCATCAGTCACATGCCCAGTGTCCTAAAAGCTACCCTCTTCTGACAGATGACGTATTGTCTTAGTATTGCCCGCCCCCCCCTAGCCCCCAGCACCATGCTTCCTCGCCCNNCCCCAAGCACCATGCTTCTTAGCCCCCACGGTTACTTGAAGGGTACGTAACCCCATAGGCTAAATATAGTAGACACTGCCCCCCCACCTCGGCCATGTCTCCTCCTCTTCCTCTCTCATCATCACCTCCTCATCAGAAGGGCCCACCTCGGCCCGTAAACGCCCCTTTTATCCCCCTCAGTGTACACACACAACCTCCTCAACCCTATTATTCCGCTCAATATTAGCCCTCCACTCAGCGGGCTGCGCTTATAAACAGCTCGGGAGCGCGCTGTCGGGAGAGGAGCACAGCGGCGACGACGGCAGTGGCAGTAGCAGCAGGAAGCGGCAGCATACGAGCGGGAGCTATAGGAAGGGAAATACCGAGGAAAGCGAGGCTCGGCCGGTTCCCCCGCTACCCCTTTCCTGTTGCCTGCATGTATTTACTGTTCGTCGGCTCCAGCAACCACCAGCAGAAACAGCCAGGCCCTGTCGGAAGGCAGCCGCAGCCAGTAAGCCCGTATTGTCAGGCGCTGAATGCAGGTGAGTAGGGGGAGGCGGGCTAGGGCTTTGTCTTGGCATGCTCCTGCCACATGTGCCCTGGCCCTCGTTTTTACCCCGACCGAGTGGCACTCCCTCCCCCGACAGAGGCCGCTGCCAAGTCTTACTTCCCATAAGGAGGTGGGCTACTATAACCCCCCCCCTCCATTCCTCATATCTCTATATATAATAACAACAACAACATCATCTATAGCATAAAATACTACACCCTGATCGCCAAGTGCATCGTTTTGCCTAATGGTAAACGGAAATATTGCCTTTTTTTATTTATAAATATGTTATTGGGATTTTTATTTTAATCCACTTTTCCATCTCCCTTTCAATTGTGTACTTCCCTCTTGTGTTCTTTGTTTCCCTCATGCTGGGCCACGATGGAAATAAATTGCTGCTCTGAATACAGGCTTTGGTTTATAATGGAAGCCTCACTTTGTTTTGTTTTCTGGTTAGTGTAAAATGCTCATTAATTAGCATTGTTCTGTTCCCTCTTTCTCTGACATGCCCTTGTGTTTTTGTTCTGTTTTATAGATTATAGTTACGTATTTAATTTGGTGCTTATGATGAAAAATAAAACAATGTTGTAGTGTGCTTAACTTAAACAATGCTACTTGTAGTTATTGGAAGCATTGGCAGGCTTACATTAACTGGCTTTTGTTTTTAACTGAATGTGATTTTGGGAGTTAAAAGAAGAGATTTCAGTCTTATTTTACTGTTTTATTTCAATGTACTCTTATTTGTGTAGAATGATAATATAAAACGTCTTGAGTTCAAAAAATACTGAAGTGTGGTGGCTTGTTGTGTAGGAGTACTAAAATGAAGCTTTGCTATAGGGGCCTAGTCCCACTAGCTAACTTTTGTGACTGTTTCAGTTACCTATTTCAGTAGTCTCCTAAGGCTTTTTCTTTAAATATTTAAGAGATGTATGAACAAAATATGTTCCTGGTGGTTGCATAAGCTATGCTTGTTTTCATCTGTATAAATATATATTCTGTCATGTGATATGTTTGTGGGAACTTCAGGAAGGAAGAGTATGTGACCAATTAACACACAGCCATAGCTTGTAATTTATTATTTAGCAGACAAATATTTGCAAATAACTCTTCCATTGGTTGATAGTAAAGGGTTCTTAATTTTAATTTGGCATTCTGTTGGTTTTCTCTCCACATAACCTAGTTATAGCCAATTTTGTTCTGTCTTTACGATTAAAGGGATTACAATGCATGTATGGATGGTATATTACTGTTGCTGTGTGATATATATTTTGGTCTATTAAAATGCTTCCATCTATTTATATTTTGTGATTGCAGTTTAGTTGAGAGAGAATTTTTTTTTCCAGGCATCATGTGTAGTTCAGAGCTTACTCAATCCAAAATCTTTTTTCAGTAACTTGTCTTTTTAGCTATTAAAAGCCTTCAGGGATGGATAAAACTGTTGCTATGGTTAAAAAATGAACTAAAGAAATCTAGAATAATCTTGCCTTGAAGAAAAGCAAAGCACTTGTGGAAAATCTTTGCATTGTATTCTCCCCCAAACTGGTTGTACAACATTTAATTAACATTGTTATGATAGGTTTTGATCCATTTGATCTAATATGTTGATAAATGGGGGAATAATGCAAAAAATCTCTTGAATAATAAAATACAAATATTTGCTTTTCTATAGAGTAAGAGAATAAAATAAGTGTTCAGTTTTTTTTTTTTTTTAATCTACTTTTGTTTTTGTTTTTTTGTTATGTCTTTACCAGAGTTGGTTATTGAGCAATATGTTTCTTTCTTACAATTAATAGTTAAGCCACTCAAGTTATATTTTTATATTTGGTCCAGCTGCTTGTCAGTTGTCAATATCCTTGATTGTGGCATATTCCACTACTTGCGGCTGATCCAGAGTTTCAGAATAAGGGCAAATCAGATGCAAGTGTACAATTGCATCTGAAATTACAGTTAGAATACTTTACTTTTGCACATAAAACTCAAATACTACATAGCTTTGTTTAATCTATACATTAGAGTTGAGCTAAGAAATGTCACCACTCAATTTTAATTCTGCTTTCAGTTTAAATTTGCTCCCCCTTGCAGTTAAACATGATCTACATTTGCACCTTAAAAAAAAAAAGTGTGTGCAGCTCTGGATCACCGCCCCCTTGAAGAGTTCTTGGTCTAATTTGCATCTTTTCTCTTCCTATTTGATCTGCCCCCAAATGACTAGTAGTCATTCATGCATGTTTTCAGGATCTTGTTTATTGTTAATAAGGCAAATAGGCTCTTTTATTGGTAATCTTTAAATTGTCAGGTTGCTTTCAACTTCACACAAAGTGTAAAATGTCACACGTCTTAACTTCTGTCATGGGAACTACTTCGTATTTTTCTGTTGCGTTTGATTATATGTAAGCAACTTAGATTTTTTTTTTTCTTCCTATATCTACCTAGCACACTAACAATATCATGCAACTAACTTGTTTTGTCATACACCAATATATTAATAAGTAGAAAGCAAAAATGTGGTTCCTGTCAGGCTCCTTACTAACTTTTTGGGCATGTTTGTTATGGTGAACTTCTTGGCTTTGTAATTGACCATTTCTGAACACTTGCTGGCACATCCTAGTATAATTCTGGGTAAAGCAATATACATCCAGCCTTACCTCTACAATTCCTGCATTGTAGTCTTACACGTTCCATATTAATGTTTTTTATTTGTATTATATGGCATGGTTATTGTGACATGCTAATCATCTTTTAGCAGGCTATTACAATCACACTGTACCTTAGCAGTTACCATTTACATATGGATAGTAAAACTAACTGAAAACAATTAGCTAGCGATTGGTATTGGGCACACTAGTTTTTCTGATACTTTTTGAGCAAACCTGACCTGTTTTTACCTTTTATTGGATAAAATTGGAGTAATTCATTAATGTGTACAATATAGAAGATCCATCCTCTGAAACTTAGTTACATGTAATTGCTTGACATGACTACATTGCCCCCATACATTCTGTCAGTTGTGTCTAATTTAAGAATCTCGACTTTCATACAAAGCCAAAGTGCTTTTGCAGCAAGTAAACACCTTTTAAAACCAATCCTTAAATTTTTTTTAGGTTTGTTTTGCCCTTTTGGTCATCTATAACTCTGCTTGAGACGTTTTGCTTGGAGTCTCTCCTACCTGGTGCTCTTTCAGCAGTCTGCCCAATTCATGGTAATTTAACAGGTAATGCAAACAATGCTTTTTTTTTTTTTTCTAAATCCATATTCTAATTAAATAAGGTACTGCAACTCTTGCTATACCCAGGTGTGATAAACATAAATACCAAGACTGCGGAGGAGGTTTTCTTTGAGTTTTCATATGAATCCTGAATGTTAAAAATGTCTAAATTATTTATATATCTAAAACACAAGATGCGTTTATGAAAGATCATAGTTTATAGAAGTTCCCATGACTTGATAGAACTTAAGAAGCTTGACATTGTTTTCCATTTGTATGTAGCTGAATGCAGATTACCTTCTAATCATAGCTTCACTCTAAAAGATAACAATAATACTGACTGCAGCATCCTTCATTGGGTTAAATGACAGGATATCTGGTTTCTAATAATTGCCTTCTCATTTCAGGGGCAAAACTGGTGTATATGTATGTCTTTGAACAGGAGGTGTGAAGACATTTGCCAGTGTACTCCTTTTAAAAAGAACACTGTAAAATGTACTTCAGATTTGTTACAGCTCCTTCCCCTTACTTTGAAGCATAGACACAACTTATAAGCTTTAGAATAAACATGCATAACTTTCTGCTACTGTATATGGTTAGTGACCGTTTCTGGAAATCAAAGACCATTTGAGCCAAGTCTTAAGGGTAATAGTGGGTTAATGATAGTAACTGAATTTTATGCATTGCTATGTGATTTATGGTCCTATGTTATGTAGTCATATTGTAGTTCACTCCTTGTTACCAAAGCAGCACCATTTTTGTCATGTGTTGGTAGTATCTTTGAATAAGTGTAGCTTACAAATGCATGTCTTCCATTATGGTATATCTGTGTAATTTATTGGTTAACTTTATTATTTTTTATTTTTTGTGGTAGTAAATGAACGATAAAGTGGCAGTGCCAGAACTTTGCACGGAACGCAGCATCGGGTGGCTGCCTTCAGTGTGGATGTCGGGTCAGGTCACACAGGGTGGGACTGCCCATCATGCATTTCTCGTAGGTTGGGCTTTGATATTTTGGGCCTTCCTTATGGAAAAGTTGATGGAGCAGAACAAATCCTTGGAGTATATGGGGCTGGAGTTCGTACTGACCAGGCATACCCAGTTCAGAATCAGTGCAAAACATAATTTAGTTGAAACTGCATTAAACTTTAGATACAGTGAGCTCTCCTCCCTGTAGATAACCATCGACCGGATCCTGAAGTAGCGCAGTAATACGGTTGTATGGAGGGGTTCTGTACATCCATCTTTCCCCCCCACCCCCCCCCCCACACTTGTCCTTACACAGTCTAAGCATGCAAGCTCTGACACTCTCCTCTTACGGAGGTTCTGTGCAAACAGAAATAAGTTATATACATCCAAGACTTCTGTGTGTAATGACGCTAATGCTCATGTGCCATATGAATAGACCAGGTGACGTGTGCGTCCAGCGTGCATAAGTCACTTATACTTCTTAGTTGAGGATCTGGTGTCATTTATTCTAGTCACCAGTGCACTTCTTATTTTAAAGGTATCTCCGCAAACTAAAGTATTGTGTACTCGAAGACAGTGTATTGTGATTGTGAGACACTTTCTCAGTCTGTGAACCACTGTAAAACACTGGTGATTTTGTGAATGGGTCCAGTCTCTTGCTATGTATAACTGACATTAATACTAGCACAAAGAACTGCTTGGTTAAAAACAGTGCTGCCAAATGACCTCTCTATGATACTCGTCTCTGCTGTTTTCCACAGTAATATGAAATGTTTGACTTTACTCCATAATGTAATGGATATGGTTTTTCAAGCAGCTTTTCTCCAGTAATGCAACGGCTACACAATTATCACTTCCATTGTATATGATGAAATATAACTCAGACTTTGATATGAAGGCCACTGAAGGGCTGAATCAGTTTTTCATTCCTTGCTTCATCAAATTATAGTTGTAGAATTTGCGAGGTAACAGTTACAAAATTAAGTAATTGTCCATTTAACAAAAAACAATATTTAAAAACCATTCAGAATGGCTTGTCTGTAGTTGAATTTGCATAATGACCAGTCTGTATTGATCTATCATACATACAAAGTGGTTGAGAATGTAGCGAGTAAGCGCTCAAAAAACAAAACCAGATAACACTACGAACTCCGTCTGAGTACATTAGTAATGTGGGGCCTGATTCAGACTTAAGAAGGAGCTTAAGTTAATAGAGGAAAGTTACTCCTGGGCAAAATCATGTTCATTACAGGGTGAGTAAAGTTAATTGTATTCTTGGCATGCAGGGATATATCTTTGAATTGCTTACTGCACACAGATACTGACCAACTTTACTATTACACTGTTGTTAAGACTTGGGATAGGAAATATCACAACATGGTTTAGCCCGGGAGTAACTTTCCTCTTAACTAGAGAACATAGTAAATTTGTATTCTTCTGATGCTACTATGAGATGTATCCTCTTCTAGAAACTAGTCACAGGGTAACGGGCATCCATAACTTGTAAATAGTGATGGAATTATTTTAAGTTTTTAATCTCTTGTTTTGTTCAAACCACTCTATATATTTTATTTATTTATCATTAAGTGCTGGATATCCTTGTTTAAGAACTATAATTTTATTATAGCACAGTGTGCACAAGTAAGTCTAAGAGAGGCACTCCTTTCTAATTATTGCCACACCCTCATTAAACTTCCATGGTCACCGTTTGTATTAACAATTATGAAAATGTTGGCCTACACCCTTATAAACTTGTGCTTGGAAAACCATTGTCTTTACATGCATTGACCTCCGTTGTCAGGTCCCGAAGTTAAAGCTTACAATCTATTCAGACATTTGGATTGGTTGACAAATCTCACACGTTAGTGCGATCTACTCCCTGTCAGGAGTGGTGGCTTTGGGCTCCTACCACTATGCTTGGATTCATGCACAAATAATGTTTGCTATTCAAAATGTTCATTTGGTAGTGTGGCGCTTCCATTTCATTTTTACTGTATAAGTCAGAAGGGCCAACTTATTGGGATATTTTAGGACCATTTCTGTTTCATAACAGTTTTGTATTTTGATAAGTGTCTGGTTAGTTAGGACAAGGTGGCTATAGCAGAAAACGGGAGTATGACATGTGAGAAACTTATTGGTATAGAAATTAAGGAAAGTGTTTCAAAAGCAATAAATGTTGGGGTGTGGAATGTTATAAACAAGTAGTTTTGCAGAAATTTGTGAAGTTGCTTAATAATTGAATTGGAAAAAAGAATCCTGCCCTACTGGCCAAAACAATTCAAAAGCTTCTTTAGATCAAACAAACCTTGTGTATAGTATTGCACCTGAGTGATAACCAGCAGTGGGCAAAATTGTTCATATATGAATGTTTGGATTCTAAAGGTGGGGATACACTAAGACCATTATCGTTCCAACAGGGGGTGGGCCGAAAAACGGGACTATTTCCTGCTAGGGAAATGTCCCATTATCAGCAACATACACCTCTCCTGCTGGGACCAATAATCCTAGCAGAAGAGGGGGTGCCAGGTCTAGTACTATGCTGCTTTGATACCATCAATAACAGCGGTTATTGCAAAGAGTAGTACAGAGAGGGATCTGCAGAAACTGCGCTGTGTAAGGCGGGTTTGGCTGATCAATGTCTGTATCACTGTCTGCAAATCCCGCTGCTGTATGTGCATATGTGTATGTACTATGCTGCTCTAACAGCTATGAAGCAGTCAGAACAGCGTAGCACAGACCTGGGCAATGTACGGCCCTTTGGCAATCCCTGTCCGGTCCGCGTATTTATTCCAGTCACACAGCTCCCCTCTTAATCTCACACACGGCACCCGCGGCTCTCTGCCCAGAGGCTCCCTGCACCACATACTGTGCCGTATCCCATGGTCACAAAGACCCTTAGATTCAGCTTAACAATTGAGTCCCAGTTACTGCCCGCGAGTCGCAAGCTACAGAGCAGCAGTGCATGGGCGGTCACTGCTGGCGGCCCCCGCCCCCTGGGTCCCTAGCAACCAGCGCCTGATGACGTGGGAGACTGCTTTGCCCTGTCACTTCCTGCTTAAACTTCTGGGTGCTTTAGAGATCTTGTCAGACCGGCATCCAGGGTGAGTCCTCTTTGACCTACACCACAATTCATAAATTTACATAAATATTTACTGAATATTCTTAAACTTTTGATTACTAGTAGCATCTTAACAAAATATATAATTTGCTGCTTTTTATAATGGGAGAAAATTAATATTGAGCATAATGAAGTTCAAGTTATCATTGATTCGGCCCTCCAACACAGTTCAGATTTTTTCATGTGGCCCCCTATAGAAGTTAATTGCCCACCCCTGGCATAGCACATAGATATACAGCAGCGGTTATTGCAGGCAGTAATACAGACGAGAATCACCACTTCTGTATATCTATGTACTATGCTGCTGACCGCTTTAAAGTATACCTTCAGAGCAGTTTTGTACAAGCAGCTTTGAAGAATAGGGAGCGATTCAGCTTGCTGATCGGCTCTATTAAAATATCAGGAGCTCGCTCCCGGATTTAAATCAAACATGTTGAAAGATCAAATAATTGCAGCAGAGTGTTTCTGGGGCATTTGATGTTTCAAAAATTGATCCTGACATTAACTACAGCAATTATTTGCCCGATCACCCGATAATTGGGTGATCGGGCAGATAATCGCTCTAGTTCATGGCCAGTTTAAGAATGCTTGGTCTATCCATCTATCTAATGAGGTGTTATCGAATATCCGGCTAAGCCCTCACATAAAATATATGCTCTTGCATCCCTAAACTTGCTTTTTAGTACAGTGAGATGTTTCATGGTAATACTGTTTGTGTTAAGATGATTAACACCGAAATTTTTTTTTTACTTGCGAGCCTAGTTATCTGTTTATAGCGACTACGCATGCATAGTAACTCTTTTGCACTATCTACATAGCGTTTCGTTACGTAGATTGTGTACATGATTATCCTGATCCCATTTTTTTCAATAGGACAGTTGATTTTATATCTCCCAAAAAATAAAAGTAACTTGAAGACCACCAAGAGGAATACTAGCTTGCATGTATTGTTGCTTTTGTTATCTATGCTTCAGTGCAGTAGTGTGTTATGTTTAGAAGTTGTTTTGGGCATCCCTAGTTGAGTAGAATTAGTATACTAGTAGTATTAAGTATCATTGTGGCCATGACACCCTCTAATATAATATTTGCTATATAAAAAGTTGCTGAACTATTTTCAATCTAAATCTACCCTCAAGGCTTGTTTTTTTTTGTTTGTTTTTTTTTTTTAAAAAAAAAAAAAACCTACTCCAATGCCAAATCCTTTTGAGCATGTCTTCTGCCTTAAACTCTTGTCAGTACATGTCTGTATTTCTTCCCACAAAAAACTTCTCAATCGCTACTGTCACAGGTTACATGTATTATCTTTATAGATACTTATTTTTTTGAATGCCATTCTTGGCTGCTTATCCAGTGTTCCAGTATAAAAGATAACATGTGCACAGAAATCACTTATTAACATGAGTGTTTATGAAAATAAGCAGAAAAATTGTATTGTCCAATAACTTCTATAAACATTTAACGCATTATGCACAAAAATTATTGTAAGACAATGGACTGGATCCAGACAGGAGCTTGAAATTGAGAGGAAAGTTACTCCTGGGCTGAACCATGTTGTTTGCAGGCGAGTCATATTTCATCTGTAGTAAACAGTATTAGAGTTGAGAGGTGTGATTGTAAAGCTGGTCAGTATCTGTGTGCAGTAAGCAACTCAAAGATGTATCCCTGCATGCAAAGAATACAATTAACTTGACTCCCCCTGAAATCAACATGGATTCCCCCCAGGAGTAACTTTCCTCTCAATTTCAAGCTCCGAATCCAGCCCAATGTCTCAAAGGATAAATGTCTGAGCTGAAATTGGGTCTTGATTGATCAGCGACTGCTGTCCTTTGGCGTATATGCGTTGGTTCCCATGGATTGAGACTAGAAAATAAAAAAACAAAATATATAAAAAAAAATGATTTACCTCACGACTTTCGGTCCCTACCACCTACCTGTGCAGCTTTTAAAATGTAATTGTCCGTTGTTAGCACACCTCCAGCAAGGAGATCTGAAAAACACACTGTTAGGGCAGTACTTGAGGTTGGGGAAACGCTACTCTAGCCTCCCTGATAATTAGCATTCTTATTGCACTATGATCAATTTGTGGAAATAGGGAAGTGGTTATCTATACCTAAACAACCTCCTATAAGGCCGGCTCTAATGGCCTCTGCAATTTAGAGCTTATAACATCTATCCTACGTTCAAGGATAGATAGGCGATAAGAAGAGCAGTTTATCAAGATGCAATCTAATACATAGCAGCAGATAACTGAGGTTGTTTTTAACAAAGTTGGTGAAGGTGCTGTGTGGTTAATGTGGTATTAGGTCCCCCCCTAACTACCCTACTCTTACCTCATTCAGCTTCAGACAAAAAATGCAACATATAAAGTTAATTATGCTACGTAAATTAAACCATATTGTATCTCTGAGTTTGCTTTTATTTGTGTTTTGTGGTTGCGCTAAATCAGTTATCACTATACAGGGAACATGTCAAAGTTTTTTAGTTTGCCAACAAAGCCTTTCTATAAATTTCTTAGCTTGGTGTCACCCTTTCCTTATTTCCTTGTAAATATTCTTAGATACAATCTTTAAATTCAGTAGACCTAATCTATCAAACAATAAAAAAAAAATAAAAAAAAATAAAGTGTTTGCTACATACACAATGCTGTAGGCCTAGTGCCACACTTTGGTGGACATTTGTATATTGTGACTCCACAAAATTTTCACAGCTAAACTGTTTTCTATTTCTTCATTTCTGTCCTGTGCTTCAATTTGTAATGGAGCCTTTGAGGCTTTTTATGGCATGCCCAAGCATATCAAAGGCTGTATTAGACAGATGAGATGACAATCCAATGATCTTAAACTTTTATGTTAAACATATCGTAAGAATTATTTTTATAGAATTCATGCTTGGGTTGTAATGCTGTAAAGAAGCATACTTACACCTACTTGAAACATTCTACTTTTAAAACTACTCTGAATTGTTAAAACCTTGTGGTGACATGGTAAAGTAATTCACAGCTACTTTATGCCCTGGTGCAGGCATCAATTAATGTTTCTACCTGTTTATCTGTGATGTATTGTGTAGATGCGCTTGAAGTGCTTCTTTGGATTACTTTTTGATACTTGGCTACGGAATTGGCAGTAAAGAAATGTGTCAACTTAAAATATTTTGTATCAAATCGTGTTCTTGTTTCCTTGCGTTAATAGTATAGCCATCTGGGAAAAATGGCATAGATTTTGTTGTAATTGTTACAAATATCTTGTTGAATGAGGCTCTAGGATCAAAATGTAGAAATTTTATTTTAACTGGTTAGATTCTGGTTAATATGTATAAATATGTTCCTTAGTGTTTGGTTATCGATGCTAACCCATTGTTGTCTTAATCCATAGACTAACAGGGATGCCCAAAGAAAAATATGACCCCCCTGATCCTCGTAGAATTTATACCATCATGTCAGCAGAAGAGGTGGCCAATGGCAAGAAGTCTCATTGGGACGAATTGGAGATTTCTGGTGAGTACTATAGTTTAACTCTCATCTTTAACAGTATATCAAATACGTGAAACATTTTTTTTTCTTCTTCTTGGTAAACAAACTGATCATAATTGTATTGAAGTTTATTTATATTTTCTTTTTCTTCTAGGTAGGGTACGTAGCTTAAGTACTTCACTCTGGTCATTGACACACTTGACTGTGTTGCACCTCAGTGACAATAATCTGTCTCGTATCCCGTCTGATATTGCCAAGCTCCATAATCTGGTTTATTTGGACCTTTCATCCAATAAACTCAGAAGTTTACCAGCAGAGCTAGGGAACGTAGTGTCTCTCAGGTAAGTGTGCACCATTTGTAACTTTTCTGCAGTTGTAATTCTTTTGTACAGATATTGTGATGACTAGGCATCGGATTATATGCACTATCAAAATGCCAAAATATGCATGCAAATATGCACTAAAAAGGGCGAAATAGGCACAATCAAAATACTATTTATTAGAATTAACGTTTATTTTCACAATATATGAGAAGCAGTATTCACATGTTGATCGATATATTTTTTTGATGAAGGTATTCGCTTGTCACAAACTTGCAGAAAATCACAGTGCCATCAGTGGTAAATTGGCCTGGGTCATTTTTTATCCAAGATTCCACTAGTCTGGGTATTTTTTTTCACTGGCGGCATTATTTCAACAAAATAAGATTTTCGTAGGTTAACAAACACAGCGAGCAATTGAATGACAAACAATTGAATTGCGTGAAGCAACGAGTGCCATACTTCCTTCTCCCCACGCGCGCCGCATCCCGCCAGCGCTTTCGCCTAGTGTGAGCCAGCCCCACGCGCACAGCATCCAGCCAACGCTTTCGCCTAGTGCAAGCCACAGATCAGGTTCAGTGTGCTCGCCGAGTGCGTGTGAGGCGCACGTCACTGGCTGCGGTCCGCCACATTTAACTACTGAAATAAGCACTGTCAATGAAAAAGTACTAAAATATGCAATAACGCTATAAAAATAGCGCTTTATGCATTTGCATATGCAAACATGCAAATGCATATAATCCTATGTCTAGTCATGACATATACATTATACATTTTTCATTCTTGATATTATGTGAACTCAATCTTTTGGGGAGGGGGGGTTGCAGTGAAAAGTGTTAACAGACAAGTAATGTTAACCAAATTGAATTAGATTTCAGTTAAATTAAAATACTAAACCTGTTCTAGAGGCAATTTTTGTGTTTTTGATAAAGGCTTGATCCTGGTCTAAATTTCACTTGAAATTATCTTTGAATAGTTCATATGGAGGCTAACATGAATTAAAACTTGTTTCAATACAGGGAATTGCTTTTAAATAACAATCTGTTACGGGTTTTACCTTATGAACTGGGGCGACTGTTCAGGCTTCAGACCCTTGGGTTAAAAGGTAAGCTAATTACATACTTTTTCAGGCTTTTCTTCGCAATTGTGTACTTTTCAGTTTGGTCTTGTTGCAACTGCCTTCAATTTTATTTCAGAAATTTGAAATGTTTATTTTTTTTAAATAAAGGTGTGTCCCAAAAATATTTATATTATAAATACATTTACACCTATTTCTAATATGGAAAGTGCTGGCCCGTGTTTACTGGCTGCTAATTACCTAGTTACTTTAGGAGCTTGAACCTGCCCCCATATGACACTTGCATGCTTTTTACATTGGAGGATTGCCCTCACACAATCTAAATACATGCACTTCAACACAAGTTAGGGACTCCCCCACACTTGGTACCTTGACTCTAGGTAGGTGAGCGTAAACCAATATAGCTATGTTGTACACTAAATCTCTGACACCATTATTTTAAGTTGGTATGGATTTCCAGACTTGTTTCTGCTCCTTGTTAACTACAATATTGTTCTAGCAAATTATTCTTATGTAAATGTAGACATAACTTTGTTAATCAGTCCGTATATGATGTTTGACCACATTAGTACGTATTGTTTAAAATAACCCTTTTGATTAAATAACCTTCAAAAACATTGATCATGGTATAGATGGCAGAGTTTATTGCACGGTTTGTGATGCTCATTGAACTTGTTGGTTTATCTTAGTCCGTTTTGTATGCTTATAACTGAATGTGATCTTCTGAAATCTTCAGGCAATCCTTTATCACAGGATATCCTAAGTCTGTACCAGGAACCAGATGGGATCCGAAAGCTACTGAACTACATGCTTGACAATCTAGCAGGTATTTGTTTTACCATCTATAACAAATCATTAAGTGCCATAACTGGGATCTCAAAAGCTTTACCCTTAGGTGCTTTACATTATGAAAGCACTTATTGCGAGTCTTAAGAATTCTGACTTATGGTGCAAGATGACTGTTTCCATGATCACAACCTTCATCCTGAACAACTTTTCTTACTATGGTGATAATACACAACAGTTATACTTCCTTATTATTGCCTTTCTGGGCTACCGCTTCCGGTGTCCATTTAAGGAGAACCTTTCTGGTTTTATTTCTTGAGCCCTACCTCTTTCCAGCAGACTAGTAAAATCTGATTGTTCTTGCGCATTACAGTTCATCCGGAACAGCTTCCTCAGAGACCATGGATTACTTTAAAAGAACGAGACCAAATTCTCCCTTCAGGTATTTGTCCTACAATTTTTGATTAGGGTTTCTTTATTTTATATGAGAGGGTTTGGACTGTTTTATTAACGCCTTTTGTGTTTTACACAAGTGTGAAGTGCATGATTCTTAAGTTTTACAAAGAGGATGGTTTTAACTGTTTTGAATGGACACGCTGTCTAATGGCAACACCGGCCAGAGTGTTTATAGATATTGGAACTGAACCTGATCTTGAAGTGCTGTGCTTCATTTACATCGGTATGGGCGATGGAAGGCCACTTCATGCACTGGCCCACCAATGGAAAGACTTACAGCATGGAAGTGTGAATCTTCAGGATCCAGATCTGTGCTGGAAGCCTTATGTGCACACACAAAAAATGCAGGTGTTTTCTGCTTGCATAGAGCAGAAAAAAAGCCCTCATTTGTGAATTCTGGTTCAAGTTTATTAGCCTTTGCTGTATGGAAACAATGTATAATGAAAACCTCTTGGGCAGTGTTCTATTGATTTATTCTGGTTTCCCTTTTCTAGACCTGTTCAGGATATGTAAAACATGGTTTAGGTCTTAACTGTACCTGTTAATGGCAGCTTCCAGAGAGACCTGGAAGTGATTGTCTTGCTGTTTAACACACTTGGCATAACCTATTACATTTTCACTTGGATACAGGATGTCTTAGCTTTATTTCCTTTTTAAGACTGATTACTGAATACAAATCAAGGTTTCTAATCCTCTCATTAGCAGTATTAGCAGACCTCAAGAAACCTTATCTAAATAAGGTTGCAAATCTCAGTGTACTAATTTTTCTGTTCGAAGATTCACTTTATGGTGCTTAGGTTGCTTCTAGAAATGTAAGCAAAATTAATTCTGTAAATAAAGAAATAAAACTTGTTGATAGGTTTCACATTTGTATGAAAGAATCTTTAAAAATCCTAAAAAAGAAACCAGCCTCCAAATGTAAATACATGGTACTAGGTTTTTTGTAGTTTTTTATTTTTTCATTGAGTTTCTGTTTTCCTTTTTTCTTAGTTTCTTTCACAGTTATGTGCTACAATGTACTGTGCGATAAATATGCTACTCGGCAGCTTTATGGCTACTGCCCTTCTTGGGCTTTAAACTGGGAGTATCGGAAGAAAGGCATCATGGAAGAGATAGTTAGCTGTGATGCGGATATCATTAGTCTTCAGGTATGTAATTGTATCGTAGGCTAATCATTTAGGTTTTTATGCCTGCGTTACTGTTCCAGTCCTCAAGAGGGCAGGAGTCTTCTGTTTCTACTTTTAGTTGCAGTTGTTTTTTAGATAACTGATGACGTGACTAGTATAGCATTAAGTATGAAACACTACAAACTACATTGTTTGTGTATCAAAACCTTAAAGATGGCAAACATTAAATGGCACATGAACGAGATTGACTCATTGCTTTGATAAGAGAGCCAGTCTGTGCTGTTAACAATGCAAAGATCACTGTCCATAGTAAAAAAAAAACAAAAAAAAACCTCTTTATCCTACAGTGAATGTGCATGTTGGCAGGCGCTGTTTTTGACTTTTAACACAGGAATTGTGAATTTATAAACTAAGGCGCAAATCTTGTGGTCCAAACAATAGAGATCATAATACAAACTATGAATATGAGAGATGCAAACTACACCAGGGGGGTAACTTCTTTCTTCCATAAACTCCCACATACTTTTTTGTGTAACCATGGCCTGCTTTGTATCTTGGTGATTGATTATTTAGTGGATGGGGAGAAATTTAGTGATTAAATAAATCCCTAAATCTTTTTCAAACCCTCCCCATCCTAGTCCTGTGATGATCTTCACACGCTGCAGGAAGCATTCTCCTGTTTCATCTAACAGGAGCCGCAGGAGAATGGACTTAAAGATGTCAAACTGTTACCTGACTTCTCATTGTGACCACGTGCTACTTCTAGCTCTACTGCCTGGCAAGTCTTAGACTTGATCCATAGTTTTTGCACTGTTGAATTAGTCATGGTATTGAAATTGTGTATGTCCTATACAGAGATCTAACAGTAGCAACTGTCCGTAGGTAGACCAGGAAATGAGCATGCATTTTACACAGGAATGGTAGTGGCATTTAGGCTGAGAGGTGTAATGCAGTGTGTTTTGATGTTACAAATGTTCTATTATTAAAGCGGATTCATTTGTCTGGGAGGCAATACAGATATCATTGCTTGTGTGAGCAATCAGTGCTCACATGCAGAGATATTGGTATTGCTAGCTGCATTTTTGTGACTGCTTCTTTCTATCGATGAGCAAAAAATAGGCAGGTAAAAAAGACAGGCAGAGGGAAAGTGATGGGGAAAATAATAAAGGTATTAAATAAGTGAGATGGGGGGTTAGGAACTATGAGGGGATGGGCTAAAGGGTACGGGAATGGGGTATAGAGGGGCAAGATATTGTTACTAGCTCTGACTACAAAATTAAGTCTGCATGTCTCTTCCCCCACACCATACGTGCCTAAGCCAACCACTACTGTACCACCATGCTATAACTGTCATCCAGCACTAGTTTGTTTTATTTTTTCCCCCTCTACCCACCTCTATTATATCAACTTGTGGTAAAAGAAAAACTAACTGTATTTTAGCTACATTCAGTATTATATTTTTGCTATCATACAGTATTGACCTGGTTTCTGAAACTACTGGTCAGTATGTAATGTACAAATTGTTATACTATGTTTCCATGAAATGAGTTTTGTTCTTTCTTCCCCTCTTAGGAAGTTGAAACTGAGCAATACTATGCCCTTTTCCTGCCAGCATTAAAGGAACGTGGTTATGATGGTTTCTTTTCTCCAAAGTCACGTGCCAAAATAATGTCTGAACAAGAGAAAAAGCACGTGGATGGTTGTGCAATATTTTTCAGAACGGAAAAGTAAGTAACGATATTATTTTTCTATTGGTACAGCATGCTTGCTTACATCAGATCTGTATGTACCCCTTTTAATGTTTCCTTATTAATTTTTCTTTTTAATGGATATATTTTTCAAGTAAAACATAAGAGTTGGGAAATAACCTAATTCCTGTAATTTAATAGATTTACCCTGTTGTCAAAACATACTGTGGAATTCAACCAGGTAGCCATGGCAAACTCTGAAGGGTCAGAAGCCATGCTGAACAGAGTCATGACAAAGGATAATATTGGCGTGTCTGTTTTGCTAGAAGTCCACAAAGATCTCCCTGGAGGAGGTGGGTATTGTGCACCATTGGTAGTGTTTGATTGTTGGGTTTTTTCTGCCTTTTATACACCTTTTTGTTATGTAGCTAAAACTAAACTGTAAAAGGGTTTCTGTTTAAAGATTTCCTTGGTGGTATTTACTGTAGCTGAATTCCTTTCTATGTCTTGTTTTTTAGGAATGAAGTCTCATCACGCTTCTGAAAAACAACTGCTCATTGTTGCAAATGCGCACATGCATTGGGACCCAGAGTACTCTGATGTCAAGCTTATCCAAACTATGATGTTTGTTTCTGAACTGAAAAGCATTATAGAAAAAGCTGTAAGCAGACCTGGCAGCCCTGCACCTGATCCGAATTCCATCCCCTTTGTTTTGTGTGCTGATCTGAACTCCTTGCCAGATTCAGGTAATGTTTCTTTGCTATAGCAGTCTACATAGATTCTTCCTCCCTTATTGATTTTACCTTTGGTAATTTACCTTAGGGAGGATACCTGGTTCTATCATGTTTTAATTGAATTGTATGTTTCAGGCGTGGTTGAGTATCTGACAAATGGAGGTGTTGCTGACAATCACAAGGATTTCAAGGAGCTTCGATACAACGAGTGTCTCACAAACTTTAGTTGCAATGGAAAGAATGGCACCCCAGATGGAAGAATCACACATGGCTTCCAGTTGAGGAGTGCCTATGAAAACAACTTGATGCCTTACACGAATTACACCTTTGATTTCAAGGTAAAAGGTTTAAATGCTGATACAACAAATATTCTCATTTAAAATGAGGACTTTTTATTTTGTTTTTTTAAATCACTGGCGATTTATGTCTATTGTTCAAACACGCCAGCCTTTAATGTAAAAGAACGTTGTCTGTTTGTTCATTTACAAATATCCATACAAAAAATAACCACAAACCTGTAATAAAACATAATAAAGCATTTTCAAAACCCCATGCCATAAACACTTGGGCATGTTAGCGCTTCTAGTACTACACCATGACTGGCAGGGTATGCTGTGTCTTGTAGTTCCACAAGCACTAGCATGCCAAAGTGCCTGGGCCACTGCAGCATGTAGTGCTTAAACAAATTGATAGTGTCCCAGTACATGAGAATTTATTTTATCAAGTATGAAAAGAAAAAAAAATCTTTATTTACCACTTGAAGTCACCTGACTCCTGTGCACGTTCTAAGGACTGTATCCCAGGTGTCTGGCCAAATAGTGACAAGCGGAGGAGAGGAGCTTTTCCTAAGCCCTGAACAGAATCTGTTTTTTTGGGTTTTTTTTTTTTGTTTTTTTTAAGCAATCATGTATTATAATGTAGTTTAACGTACTGCTTTATCTGTTAAATTGTAATTGTTTTATCTTCTAGGGTGTCATTGATTACATCTTCTACTCCAAAACACACATGAACGTTCTTGGTGTCCTTGGGCCTTTAGATCCTCAATGGATGGCGGAAAACAACATCAGTGGCTGCCCCCACCCCCATATCCCTTCTGACCACTTCTCACTGTTAACGCAGCTGGAACTCCACCCTCCTCTCTTGCCTCTCATCAACGGGGTACACTTGCCAAGCAGGAGGTAGTGCTGGCTGATTGCTGGGCACTTGTTCTCATGGACCTGTAGAGTTGTAAGAGTCTGTAGGAGTGAAGTATAGCCAACCTTAAGCTGCTTTCTCACGGCTCCTTCCCTTCTGTAAAAGCCGTGGTTCTGCGTTTTTATTGCAGGGAGGCAATATTTGGCATTAGGGCTGGTACAAAGTCTGTCCTCCCATCTGTTTGGTGGTTTGTTTGTTTTTTTGTTTTTTGTACCCCTTTTTTGTTTTGTTTTTTTTAAACAAGCATTACCTTTTATTTTCCACCTACCCATTCCCCCCCCCCCCTCCTCTTTCCCCTTTTATCAACAACCTTCCTTTACCCTTATAGAAGATACCATTATCTATCAATTGATGACTGCTAGATACCAATTGTATTTATACACCCATTTCACTGAGTTTTCTTTTCACATGAGTACCTAAAATTCATGACTCCCAGTTCTCTAATCTGGCCAAGAAAAAAAAATATGAATTCAACTGTGAAGGGAAAATATTTGATTAGATTTTTTTTTTTATGACTTTTTGTTCTGTCAATGGTATGCTAGATTATGCTAATGTTTAAAGCACAAACTCCTCCCCCCATGAATGTATGTAGTATAAAACTGATTTATTTTTTGGGGGGTTTTCACCCTATTTATAAATCAAACAGTAACTTTTTCCTCTCCACTGGCTATGAAGAGAATTCTTAAACCAGAATGTGTGTGGGGTAGTCAAGTAGGATACAGACAATTGGATACCTCTACCCCTTTTATTTAACCACAGTTCAGTCTTTTTTTTTGTAGCCTTGAAAATGCAGTTCATCTTTTTGATATTCAAGTCAGTAAGTATTTATTGTAGTTTTTCCTTCCCCTTGTACCAATTATTTAGAAGGTGCAGGGCATGAAAGTCTGCCTTTGCCTCAATCAAAATACAATCTCAATAGTCTAAACATTAACCAAAGATGCTATTTACTTCTGAATGGAAAATCAATACCTTTTTGTCCCTCCAATTCTTTCACCTCAATTGTGTATAACTTTTGCCTAAATAGTCCTAATCACCTTGTGTATTCTCTTCACTGCCAGCTGGCTTCAAAGGTTAAAATGTCAAAATATATTCCTAAATGACCAAACATAGAGTGTGAGCACAGTCAAGACAATGCACAGGTACCATAGACAAACACTCTGTAAATACAAATATTCATGTAGTGTTTGTTTGCTTTTTTTTTTAATCCTCTTTGTGGTGGAAGAAGGCAAGAGTAGCTCACATCTTCATACTAGAATTTCCCTAAGATTTTTCTTCTCCCATCCACCATGCCACACCCGGAAGCATTATAAGCAATCCATATTCTGGTATTTATTTTCTACCCATACGTAATTTCCCATTTGATAGAGGGGGATCTTCAGATATTTTTCCTGGCACCTGGCTATGAAGGGGTTAAACAGACTTGTGATTTTTCTTTGACAAATGGTATTGCACTGGTTGAATGGCCTCCCAACTGCAAATTTTTTTTTTTTTTGTGCTGCTATGTTTTTAAAACTGATTTTAAACAATAATTCTCATTGCACTTTATTGCTTTATAACTCACAAAGTGATCGTTTCCCCAGAAAGACCTCTTTCTGATGTTTTTAGTGAAAAAGGGCCTTTGAGAGTGTCACTGCCAGATCTCCAATAAAGTAGTCTCTAACCTTTGTGTGCACACAGGATTTCCCAATTTATGGCCAAAAATGGTAGCAACCTTCTTGCCTGTAGGGTTTTCTACCTCATATTGCTTAAAGAGAACCTGGATGTATTTTTAAATGAAGCAACAAATTAAGTGTTTTTTTTCTTCATCTGCTATCTCAAGTGCCTCTGGATGTTTGTATGTATAATATAATTAAATTCCCAGACTAAGCAGTTTCATTGAGAATAATATGCTTGTTTAGCCTGCCTAGTACCTATGCCTGAAAACCTGCTAACAAAATACAGATGGCTTTCTGGATTTTGGTAACAAGCTATCTCTATGTATGTGTGGTGTTTTGTTTTTTTTTAAGTTATATTGGCACTAGTTGGTCCACAATAAAGTCTATGAAATGACACATCACAGGTGCTTTGGAGTTCAAAACTGTATTTGAGATTGCTCTTTTTTGCCCTGTGACATGTCTGTTGCTAAACCAGCATTGGTAGTGTCTCCCATTTTCTTATGAAAGCCAAACAGGTAGTTTTGTTCCTCAAACCTGGTGGATATGTGGTCTTCTCCAATATGATTTGAAAAACTGCCAAGCAAACTTAAGCCTCATTACATAAATTTTTGTAAACTAGTAGTCTTAAGACTATCCCTGTCGAGTTTAAGCTATCTGCATTTAAAACTTCTCAGGTACTGTATATATGTTTATAAAATGTATAGCGAATCGCCACACAAGATTAGTTTTGAAAGTCTGCTTCCTTTGGAGAAGCCACGTGTATGTAGCCGCACAAAAACTAATTATCAAGTTCTGTTATGCTTTAATTGCATTCTTTGAAGCACTAGTGTTCTGTACAGTTGTAGTAGTAATGTTGCAGCTATAGTCACTTGTTTTGTCTAAAATCCGTGTCCACATTGAATAAAGATAACTGCTATGAATTGGTCAGGGTACCAGCACTTTTTTTTTTTTTTTTCCCCTCCCCCTTTGTTTACAAAGTTCTCAAACTACAGAATCTTCAATCTGACAATTTTTTACTTTATGGAGAAACAACCATGTAGCTTCATAATGTGTTTTGTTTCCTAGTTAAATAGTTTGAATTATGTCATAATGTGTATAGGTTTGCCTTTAGTCTGCTTCAACAAGATCATATGACTTGTGATTCGTATTGGGGGACATGCTTGCAAATTACTGGTGTCAGGTCTCCCCCTGCTTACTACCCAGTCACATCTGGCAACGAATTGGTATTGGTAGAATGAGTTATGTTTTATAAGCAATTACGGCTATTTTTTTTTATTTTTTCCTTCTGGGGGGGGGAGGGTTGAAGTTACTGAGTTTTATTTGCAGTATAAATGGTCTAAACTATTTGTACATGTGGGTTTTAAAATTAATACGTTGATGGATAATAAAATATGTAATAAGGTCTTTTTACTAAGGAAAAATGTTCCGTTATTTTATTGATCAAAACTGCTTGTGTTCTCTAAGAATAAAATGTATAGTTCGGTTTTAATCAACCCCTTCACCACCAGAGGTTGGAATAGTTGGGAGACCCTCTCTAAAGGTTAAAGATTTTTTATTTTTTTTTTTTCTCCCATCTCCCTCCCTAACTTCCAAAAGTATTTTATTTTGCACTCTGATCTTTGTGGTTTTTGTTTTTCTTTTTGTTTTTCCCCTCTGTTCTTTTCATGTAAATGCCATTAAATCCATTATGCATTGGTAAAAAGCTGCAGTACTGAATTTTTTTTTATTTAAATTTTTTTTTGTTTTTGTTTTACACTTTCCTCTTGTGTGGGAATTGGGGGGAGGGGAAGATTGCCCATGCTATCTTCTGATGTGTTTGCGTTGGGGGGGGGGGGGGTGG
>WWET01005225.1:90750-101037 GCA_011038615.1 Limnodynastes dumerilii
GGGGTATGCTCCTACTCACATTGACAGAAGCCCAATATACATTGCTTAATGAAATAAATCCTAAGTATCAGACATAACCATCGGATATGACGATTGGAAATTGTGTATAGGATTACAATATCTTAACTTAAACTCACTTGTACGTGGCATCGGATGTGCCACATAATGTGATATATCTGTACATTGTCCCATTCGGTGCTATTCATTATCTGCAAGATATTGCGTCTGATGTATGCGGATGCCCCATTGCATGCTTTTGTTAAATGTTTGATCATTCCAGCTTATTGCATTATGTGTATGCAGCATAAGACATTCCAGCACAGTTTGTGAGTTCACCAGTCTTCATTCACAGCAAAACTTTTCTTAGTGGGGCACCTTTTACTGGGTAGTGAGTGTCCTGTAAAATGTACCACTACTTTTTAAAATAAGAACAAGACAAATGAATTTAAAGATCTTGCATCTAATTGTGTATAAAAAAAAAAGCTTCAAAGCTTACATTCCTCAAATACTAATTTAAATATTAATATGGAATATAATAGTAATATATTATAATATATGAATATATTTCACTCCCTATGTACTGCTTTTAATTTAGTCCTAATGAAATCTAAGACTTTCTTGCAAAGTTTCAGAGCTGTGAACTCTTTAACCATTGCTTTGTCTTTGTGTTCAGTATATTTGAAACCACTACCGTGTTTCCATGTTTCAGAATGCCAGAACTGTGTATTTGACTGTTGTGTGAAGCTTCAGATTCCTTGCATCCATATAAGAACACATTTTCACTTTTTTTTTTATTTTTTTGGATGTGTAAATGATTGTGAACAAGGTGCCTATGAAGTGTTGCTCTTGCCTGTGCCACCTCTATTTCTCACAAACAAGCTTTAGGAGGTAGCCCTAGCTTTACCATTGCACAGTGATTCCTCTTGTATTATTGAAACCAATATCCAAATTCATTGCAGCCACTCTTATATTGCCTTTAGAATAAGTTTGAGAATGGTATCTAGCTGTTTGATGTTTTCCTGCAGCACCCTCAGGGCCCGTCTGATTACTGGAATTAGGGGTTGAATAGTTGTTCACCAAGAATGAAATCTCATAATTAGCTTGGTTGTCATGTTTAAACCAGCAGCACTGCCTATAGAAGCAGATAAGTGAAGAAAGACAAAAAAATAAAATAATCGTAACCTTGTTAAGGGTGATGATTTTCTTAGTGATTTTATGTAATAAAAATGTATGAGAATAGCTATTTTCTATTTCTGTGTATTAAATTGATAAAAGATTGTCGATTCTGTAAATCCATATCTTCAGAACTGGCACAACAGTCACATTTTTTATATACTTTCATCTCCAAGAGTTCTATATAAATATATATATATATATATTTTGTTTTACACTCAAGGCTCAAATTTTTTTCAATAAAATCTAAACCCTGAAAAAAAAAAAACCATTGGGAGAGGGTTGGGGCATTTTCAAGCATTTGAGCCAGTTTAGATTTCACCTTTTCAATGTACTTGTATGTGTTGTAGCAGTGACATTGTAGAATACTTTTCTAAACTCTTTCTTTAATAATGCTGTAGGTAATCAATGTTTCACAAACAAACAAAAAACTTTCTGTAGTAGTTTTTGGACTGTTCCACAGTATGTATTGGTGTCAACCAGTTTCATTTAAAAATGTATTACCTTTTAGCTTTCTGCTTCAGCATTATTTCATGACTTTGTATCTTTGTTAGAAATAGTTGACTCCTCCACATCTGTGCAGCATGGAAATCATTACCTCAATCTTTCAAATGTTTTCACACCTATAACTTACTATGTGACTGTGTTACCTTTGTTTTTACAACTCGCCTCCCTCTTTTTTTTTTTTTTTTTTTTTTTTTTGTCACTTTTGTGGAGGATATAGACCCTCTTTTCTCCCCGGAAGGAATAGGAAATTTAGTCTGGAAGTTACTCAAGGTGGTAGTACCAAAAAACTAAAGACTGTGTTTGACTTATTGTGCATAGTGCAGGTCCAGTAAAATTATTCTCGCACACTGCAGTTGTCTAAAGTTGGATATTCTTGCATAAATGTCTTGTACTTCATGACTCACACTCTCTTCTTCACAATACAGGTTTCTGGTCTTGTCTAAAACAGTCCTGGTTTTCTTTCCCTTTTATTTTTTTTTTATTTTTTTTTTTTTTATTCTTTAATAACCTGAAAAGTAATAAACTGCTGTTTACATGATCAAATTATCAGCTTTGTAATTTTTTTTCACTTGTCAATTTTAAACTTTTTACCCATCCAAAATTTACTTCATGTAAAATCATGGAATGTTATGAAAACTTGTTAATAAAATCATGGAATGTTAAAATGGCCTATTAACACTTTGAATGTGCAAAATTTTACTCAGTTGAGAATATACTAAAAAAAAAAGTATAAAGTTTCTTTCTTAAAAATATAGTCGCCCAGACCAAAAAGTTTTGTTGGTATTTTTTATTTATTTTGGGGTAGGGGTTTTGTCTTTTTTTTTTTTTTTTTTTTTTTTTTTTCTTTTTTATTTTGGGGGACGTAGTTTGTTTCTACTTTTGCATGTAGGTGACATGCATGTTGTAGAACGAACGCATAATGATCAGTGTCTACACTGTTTCGCATATTTAAATAAACGTTGGGTTTTGTCCTATAGTTTTCAGCTGTGTTTTGTCGAGCTGTAGCAACAATTAAAAACCAAAACTAAGCCTTTAACTCCAAATAGATTATCCAAGCTATAATACTCCCCTATATGTCCTTCACCATGATTAATGGAAGTTACATGCAAAATATTGAGTGTTTGTAGCCACTTTAAAAAAAAAAAAAAAAAAAAAACCCCAGAAAGCAAGACCAAGCATTGTGAAATAAGCAGACTTGGTATCTCTAGTTAAGCAAGCAAAAAGCTTGTGGATTCAAAGCTTGGTGCATTTTGCATGGGACTGCTTTTATCTAAATCATTCAACTTTTGTTGCACTTGCATGTTGGTATGGTCTGGAATTACAATGTACAGTACAGGCGTACTGAAAATCTTCCAAACCATTTTCTTTCATATCAGTTATAACATCTAGGGTATTGGTCTTGGCATTATGTCTGTGTGAGGAGAGTAATTAGTGGGATGATAGCTTGTTTGAATGCTGAAACTTTGGATCTTGACCCTATGGTTGAGACTGTACAACACAGTTCATGTTTATATTACAGAATACCTTGCATTTTGCTACGTTTGTTTTCAGTACAAAACTGATTCTTGAAATGCCTGTCCCCTTTGACATTAGAGACCATACACCATAATTTAATGCAACTCCTTTCCTATGTCCATTTCCTAGCAGGGTTCCCTTCTTAAAGACTAGTTATGTTCTTGTTTGCTAAGCCCCTAATTTTTTTTAAATGGAATATCACAAATTATGCACCAAAACTATAGTTTGATTTTGCATTTATGCCTGCTAATATACAAAATGTACTATAGTAGCTAAATAATGGTGTTATTGCTACTCGTTTGGCACAGTTCATAAAGTTTATTTGATTACATCATTCCCTCACAATCAGAACAATGGCAAAATTCATATGGTCTTAAAATGTTGCCTGAGCTTACCACTCAATAAAAAAAACTAAAATTGTAATCACATTTTTAAAATATTGCCACTGGAACTAAAAAATAAAAAGTTCCTAATTGTCATGCTTTTTAATTTTAGAGTCAATATGTAAAATTCTATCATTAACTTTCATTGATTTCCGTTAATTGACTATGTTGCAATGCTTTAAGGAATGTATATGATTGAAGATCACCAGCCATTTTTAACACTTTTGGATATTTTTGTTTTATAATAAAGTTTAACTGTATGGATTACACAGTTAATGTATTTTGGGCAATATATATGTACAAAATGTGCTGTGGAAATTTCATTTGTTTTACAAATGTGAACAATACAAATCCAGCCTAAAAGTTGCACTGCTTTGTAGACTTGTGGCAGCTGAGGAGAGGTGCAGAAGAACCTCAAACTATTTCTTATGACAAATTCCTTTTCTGTTTTAGAGTTTGGGTACTGCTCACACCTAATGTATAGGGCTAAATAATTGCTTGTTTCTTTGTGTACCATTTTATTTTCTTTCTTTTTAACCCCCTTCTTTGTAGGCAATAAATGGCCTTTTGCAATTGCATATATTTTGTTGTGTTTTTGTTTTTAAACTTGAGTCCTTGATTTGTGTGTTCTAAAATTAAGAAGACTTGTCTATAAAGCACCGTTACTTACAGAATTGGTATAATTAAGATGCCCTTGTTCTATATTTCCATAATAAAGCCGGGTCATTAAATTGTGCGGGAAGTGTGTGATGGGAATTACAGTAATAATCTGAAGATCTTTAGCTTGGAGTGGGGTGGGTATATATAATATAGTATAATATAATATATGAATGTGTTTTGGTTACTATAAACTTCTAGGTGAATATCTCAGATCTTACCAGTGTGTACTGTCCCTTGATGCTACATTTGAACATGTGATTTGATTTTTGGGAGTGCCTAACTCTTCTAAACAGCATTATTTCAGTGTCTGGGAACCCTTTGTATTGACCCACAGTCTTCACTGCAGCTTTCCCATTCATGTTTCTGCATAGAGCTACCTTGTGGGCAGGCATATTGTAACACCAAAAGTTTATTTGAGAAATTTGTAAAATGACCCACAGGAAACTGGACAGCAGTGTGTTGACAGGGGGCAGTATTATACAGGTCAGGTCTTTAAATTGTTACTGCTGTTTAACAAGATGTCGGCCTGTGATTTGAAATGGTCAGTGTGTACCCAGTCCTTACCCTTATATTAAAGGGTAATAACTGGGTACCACCTCTCAAGAACAGAGAGAACCCCAGGTTACTTTTTTTTTTTTTTTTGGGTGTTTACTACTTTTTTTTGTTATGGTTTTATTCTACCCTGGATGGAATTAAATCTATAAAAAGGAGATTTACAAATCTATAAAAGAGAGCCTATGTCTTTGTCAACAGACCCCTATATGTGCTCTGCTTTATTAAATGGGATTCCTAAAGTGTGTGTGTGTGTACACACATATACATACACGCGTATTTTTTTAGGATTCCCATCTAATAAAGCAGAGCAAGTAGTAAACGTCAAATATCTTAACCCAAAGTTAAAAATAGGGGTTTCCCTGCTTGTCAGTGCCTTTTCACTGTTACTGCAGGGGTTTATAGACAGTCTAACTATAATTTCTCTACCCTATCATGGCTGTGTTGCAGTCTTTTCTGCTTGTTTGACATTGATTTTTCCCATTCAGACTTGGTTGAATTAACCCTGACCAACACTACCTTTTCAGAAGCAGGTCACAGGGGTGTGAAGGGCAAAATACAGATGCCAGAATTTTTAAATGTCTAGGACACTGTCTAACATGTGGAGTGTAAGCCTATAAACCATACCACACGTGCTATAAAATCAGCAACACGTCCAAACATTTCTGGGGATATGTGGATCCTAAGTTTTTCAATTCTTGAGTAAATGTGGCAAGCTCTGATGTCCTCCTACCAAGATTGTTCAAGTACAACATCCAGGAAATGGAACAGCCTTTCCTAGCATTCATTGGAAGTCTGACACAATCTATTCCTTTGGAATTGTTTTTTGTTTTCTCTATTCATTACAAAAGTTGCTGGTTGTACAACAAAGTAACAACCTTGTAGCTAAATACAGAACAATAATTGTATACTAAGGCTCATACCCTCCCCATCAGTTTAAGTATTGTAGCAGCAGCAGCAGTTTTAGTACAGTAGAGTAAAAATGTAGGATTAAGTTATTTTGATACTCCACATACCTCATGCAGTATTTGCAGTTAATACTTGGCCTCGATAAGACATGTCATCTGTTAGGACAACTGCTAACATCCTACCAAAGGATGTTATGCTCTCAGGATTTGTCTGTGATAGGGGCATTATGAGGCACGTAGGGTAGATGGTAATTATAACATTTACTAAACTCTACTTTAGATATACTATTTACACACATGACTATGCAGTAAGTAAAGCTGGCCACACACTAGGCTGGGGCGATGATCGCTCCCAGCTTGTGGCTGCTGATAAACGTGCTGGAGAGCCTGCAGCCAGCTTATTGGTTGGCTGCGCAAAGAAAAAAAAAAAAAAAACAACCAACCTAAAACGNGGCCGCGAAAAAAAAAAAAAAAAAACCACCACACTGACAGGCTGCTCTGTCTGGGCATACAGCGCTGTATGCCCAGACAGAGGGAGAGAGGACACAGCACTGCAGGCTGTGAAGCTCTGCATTCCTCTGCCCTCTCTCCTGTGTTAAATGTCTGTCCAGCAGTCATTTTACATAGAGGGAGAGAGGGCAGAGCACTAAATACCAACAAAAATCGCAGCTAGGGTCCGATTATCAATCAGGAATTCCAAAAGATGCGATAATCGGACCGTAGCGGTTTATTAAGCTTTTATCGCCGTTTAAAAAAAATAAAAAATCTGCACCATACACTAGAGCGATATTTGGCCCAATCCACGATAATTGTGCGTTTGGCCCGATAATTGCTTTAGTGTGTGGCCAGCTTTAGTTATGTTCTCTTCTTCTCATGGTAGCATAGACAAGTTGGGTGTTTCCTCTGATATAGGAGCCAGTCTTGAAAAAAGATGCTAGATGTTTCACTGCTGTATGTTACATTAGTATTATCCCTTTAATTAACACAGGACATTTTACACTGATAGAAGCTGTGGCTGACAGCTAGACCTAGATACTGGAGACTTGTGCACTGGATTTGCTGAACTATATTATGAGACCATTTAAACCAAACTACTGCGACCACCACAAATTTCAGAACTATTGGTGTGTAAAAGAGCTTTCAGGATAGCAGAAAGGAAATCAATAAATATCTACAATAATTCCAAATATGCTGATTGGATGGTTCAGCCAGAGAACTATTCCACAATAGTAGTGCGTGCGTCAAAAACAATAAAAATAAACCTGTGAAAAAAAAACACTAGATGCTTTTACTGGGATATATGTAAACAGGGCCGGCGCTACCATTAGGCGGTCGCCTGGAGCGCCGGGGGGGGGGGGGGCGGTCCATTTACCTCCTTTTTGTGTAAGTCTTTTGCGGCGCTGTGGTGAGTAAAGGGGGTTACGGAGAGGTGAGGCTCCATCACCCCCTTTACTCACCTCAGCACCACAACAGAGTCTGTGACTGCCTCTCTCACTGCCGCATCTCCTCTCTGATGAATGACACGCTGCGTGACCCCAAGGTCGCGCTGCGCGTCATTCATCAGACGGAGTGAGCGCGCCGCGGAGGAGCTAGGAGCAGGTAAGTGACTGGTGACTGTGGGTGGTTCTGTATGGTTATTATGGGGTGGGGGAAGTGATTATTATGGGATGGGAGCAGTGATTAGTATGGGTTGAGGGCAGTGATTATTATGGGGTGGGGGCTGCTATATATGAGTTATACTAGGGAGGGGCAGTGATTATTATGGAGAGGGGTTGCTATATATGAGTTAAACTAGGGAGGGGGTCTGCTATATATGAGTTAAACTGGGGAGGGGGTCTGCAATACCTAATTAGAGGCCTGAAGGGGCATATGATGGGGCGCATATAAAGGGGGGGAGACATTCCAAACTTCGCCTAGGGTGCTCAGGGACCTAGCACCGGCCCTGTATGTAAACAGGTAACAATATAAATATAGCAAAAATAAATGTACACAAATAGAAGGGCTCACTCAGGAACCGAAGGTCCATGCTCTGAGAAGGGGGAGGAAGCAAAGGGTGGTTCGCTCTGTGCTGTCGAGACGTCCAGTTCTTATTGTCGGCAGTCGTAGTTCAACGTGCAGTCCTCCACGTGGTGCTCAGGGATAGGAAGCTTATGGTCCAGGCGCCTTCTCCTTCCAACAAGTCACTTGACCGGTTTCGGGCTCTGCCCTTTCTCAAAAGTGGCTGTGTAGCTTGTGTGGGCTCCATAAATAGCACTCCGGCAGGTGTATCCCAAAAAAAAGAGGGATTTGCTGGGTCCTAAGTACCACTGCCTCACCTTGTATGCTGCTATCCTACCTTATACTAATTGCATATATGGTATATAAAATGGTGCACCACAACAGCATTAAATAGATATAAGGAAGAAATAAAAATATGCAAGACAATTACTAATAATAAATATAAGACAATTTATAATAATAAATAATAGTGACCATTAAATTGACAATCATAATATCTGAAACACCGTTTTTTCAAAATGGTCTATATATCAAATGAAATTAAAATGTGACATGTTAATTCATAATATAATTTACAAAGTGCTAAAGTGTAAAAACAATCATAGTTTAAATAGGCTACTTATTGTAACATGTATGTAAAAAATGAATATATACAAATACAAAGTTCATGGGTGCTAAAAATGGAAATAGGACAAATGGGGCTTACTTTCACATATTGTAATATAGGCAGAAAGCCTATAATTCCTAATATAATATAAACATATAACCCGTGTATCAGTCAATCCTGGTTGATAGTGCTATAAGTGACTAAGTGCTAAATGTAAAATTCCTAATATAACATATAATGAAGTGATATTATAAATAGAAGCACTAAGAGACATCTTAAAAAAACATCATATTCACCCTTCAGATGAACCTAATAAGGTAGGAGCCAGAAAGCTCCCCTCCCCCAGAAGAATAATACAGATTGGAAAATAACCTCTTAGATATTAATTATATTAAAAAAAAACTGACTCTTAGCATTAAACAATACAAGACAGATAAATAAATTAAAATTATAATAATAATAATTATTATTATTATAATGTCCCAGAATTAAAATAGATTATGTTATATTTTATTAAAATAATTTAAAAAAAAATCCTGAATAAGACAGGGACCCACAAGGGGTAACTGACACCCAAATTGAATCAGAAAAAGTGTTGTCCAGTATTACATATAATGCAATGTTGTTATAAACAGCTGATAAACTAAATTCGAACGCTAAGAATAATCATTATGGAAAAACACCAGGTGGGAGCTGGAAAGCATCCCTTCCCCAAGGAATAAATCAGGTGAGGAAAATACCTTATAGTTATTAATATTATCAAAAAAAATACTCTTAGCTTGAAACAAAGACAATACCAAAAAAATTACATTGTGAACAGATTCAAATTACAATGTCCTTTACACGTAAAAAATGAGTATATTGTATTTCATTAAATTAATGGAAGATCCTGTGTTTACCAGGGACCAAATATAGGTACCCCACATCTAAAGTGAAACCTGAAAAAGTAGGGGCCAGTAAGTACCCCACCCCCAATTAGTTACTCAAAGAGGTAGCATACCTTTCATCTCTAGATTATGACTATAAATTAACATTTTTGGCTCAAAAATGGACTAGCAAATGACATATAAAATCAATGGGAAAAAAACACATTGGGGTAGATCCAGAACTACGCATTTCCGCGAATTTACGTGTGGCGGAGACGTAAATTCGCAGAATTATACGCACTGCGTATGCGCACCGCAGAAAATACGCACATTCATGTAGCGTATTTTCGAACGTAAGGGTAATGCACGTATATGGCATGTAAAAACTTACGTGTGGGCGTGCTAATTTTACGTTCGTCAACAATACGTGCGTTTTACGTGAAGTAGGCGGGGGGTGGTATTTAAAGTGTAAAATATGGGCGTGCTAAGCTGCGTACGTTCACGTAGTCAGTACGTCTGTTAGCGGACGTATAATGCTTCACGTAGTCGTCTGTTAGCGGACGTATAATGCTACGTTTGAAAAAGTTAAGGTAGGGTAGCAGTGGCGGAGAAACAAGATAAATCCTTTCCTTTCTGCCGCGTAAAACCGCTTAGCCGAGTAAACACTTACTATCCAATCCTGCACCTGCAGACACACGTGAACCAAGGACCAATTACAGCAATCTATATACTTACCAGTGTGTTTTGGATCCCTGTGTTACAAGTAAAACACTTGTAGAAGTTCTTATTAACAGGAGTGCCAAAGTTAGGTTACTCAAAACATACAGCTTATTGTAGTAAAGACACATGTTTGATTTTGTTACACGTTGTGTTTTTTATATGTCATGTCATTTCCATTTAGTACACAAAGTAAATGTTTTATTTTTTATGTGTCTAATTACGAATCAGTATGTTTTGGAATGTCTTTGTTGGTCATTGAAGTTAATGTTAAATTTTGCAAAATATTTTGGCCACTTTAATATATTTATTTAATACATGTGTAAACATAGCAAACATAAAATTTTTAAATTAGCAGCAATAATTGCGTGTAAGGTCAGAAATATTTGACTAATTGTATT
>WWET01005226.1:0-25934 GCA_011038615.1 Limnodynastes dumerilii
TATATTATATCTGTGGGAGAAGGGCATATAAGTCCCTAACTCACAAGGACTGTGTTTCCTGGGTAGAGTAGCACCAGAGATGTTGACCATGTCTCATGAAACAATGCTTGGAGTTCATAAAATCAGTCCCCCTCCTTATGTACATGTACCATGTGAACATAAGCATAAAAGAAGTGTACCTTCACAAGAGAAACACATAGCCACTGATTTGATAAATGAATCCACAGGATTCCAGTTCCTGGTAGCCTTAGATTTCACTAAGACTGCGAGAGGTACTCTAAATTATAAATACATTCATGCCTTGGCCAACCTTATAGATAACATCACTGATTTATATGATGACACTTTTCGTTACACTGGTTTAGAGTTACAAGCTTATAAGAAAGAATTGACTCAACATAGGATGGTACTGAATTATTTGACAGCTGTAACAGGAGGTTATTGTATCACTTTGGCAACCCAGTTTGGAGTCAAGTGCTGTACGTATATAACTAATAATACTGAAGACCCACATGAAGTTACAGACGGTAAGATGGACGAAGTTCTTCAGTTAAAATGGGAATTTCGTAGGTCTCATAATATCTCTTTGTCTAGTGTGGGAGAAGAGATAGCAGAGTTGGCATCATGGTTAAATCCCATAAATTGGGTTTAAGGATTAGGTAGTTGGACTAAGGCACTAGCCTCCGGGTTGATCAAACTATTGGTATTAGTGATGGGTGTTATCATGATTATTGTACTTGGTATGAAATGTATTCAAGGTTTGATCAAATGCAGGAAGAAGAAAACTGAGATAATTATGAATGTAACTGAAAGTCTGGAACTTACAAATAATGCATTATATTACAATCCTACACTAGAAAACGTTTAGGTGCGATGGATTGGGAGGTCCATCGAAGGGTGGAACTGTCGAAACAGAAAATTAAATGATTCATAAACACACCATTCATTGCATAGTGACAGAACAAAGGACTTGAAAAAGAGCGCGAAAATTCGCACGCGAGCGAACGTACGCGCATACGCGTTCGTTCGCAAGCGCGTTCACATTTTCGCGGGCTTTTCTTCACTCGACGATAAATTCATATAACACATATTCACATACATAAAAACATACACAGCTTGTAACCACTTAATGTATGAAAATGTTCTTAACGTATAAAAATGTTTCTGTTTATTAAAACTGCGTATTTTCTCTATAGATGGAGTAAACAAGGAAAGATCGCCGAGCAGCGTATGAACGTTCGATGTATGTCATGTTTAGTATCATTGGGTATCTTAAATTATGATAAATATTGTTAGCTAGACGCTGTTAAGACCGCATGTCTGCAGCAGTAGTTAGCGTAATGCATAGGTTAGTTTAATATTTTGTCTGAATGTGTGAAGGAAGTTACTTCGACCCCCCAAGGAGAAGAACAAAAGGATGACCAGGACCAATGGGAGACCATCTGAAGACAAAGACCAATGGAGAAGCGAATATCAGCAGAGGATTGAAATTGCTCCAATCAAGCAGGAGTTCGGCGGCTCCTTTCATCTGTGGACTTTAAATAGACTCTGATTTGGGACAATCTCTCTCTCTCCTTCATCTTCTTTTCCTGTGGGACGATTGGATTGACGTCTTGACCGCCTGGTGGATGCGCTGCGATTGTTGCTGTTGGAATCTGTGCCTTGTCGTTACCCTGTACTACTGAGTAAATACGGTTTCGTAAGTTGAAACGATCTTTCGCATCTGTGCTATTTTTTCGCAATTGCGGTCCGAACTTTCGGATCATAGCAGGTAATTACGTACTGTTCCAAGGGCAGTACTTTTGGGGTACATATTTCATACACAGTATTTAACAAGCAGCGCGTAACAGAGAAGCATACGAGGATACTCAGAATAGAATCCTGCATTAAGGTCAATAGCTAGTCGAGTCCTGCAAACAGCATGCATAGACAACAATTAATGGACAACAACGAACCAAAATATGGCCTGATCCAGAGTTTGAGATTAAGGGCAAAAAAGATTTCAGTGTAGAGCTGAGCAAAACCATGTTGATCTGTGGGAGCAGTGAGAGGAGGTAAATTTCTGTGAAAACAAAGTTTAGAGGTGAAGTATCCTAGTTCAGCTTTAATTTACAGATTACTCATAAAGCTTTATACTATGTGAGTTCTATGTGCATAATCAAAGTATTTTTCCTGCATGCACAATTATTAAAGTTAATTTGCACCCCTCAGATTGCAACATGGTTTTGCTCATGTACACTTTCACCTGTTTTACCCTTAATAAAAAGGATGGAAATAAAATCTGGATCAGCCCTATAGTGTATTGGGCAGACTGGCTCATATCCCTGAAGTACAGCTGACGTGTCCCAGATAATGAGCCAGGTATTTCCAATCACCTTGCCAAATAATCCGCTCAGAAGCACCTATGGACTCTGGTGGACCTCGGAACTGCAGGGTAAGGATGGATTGTGGCAATGTGAAATAGTAGATTTAGAATTTGGTCTTAAAATCGAGCCAAAGGAACCATGTATCTGGGCAGGTAAGCTTAACCCAATATAGCTATATTGTGAACTAAACCTCCTCTTTATGTATGTGCTGACACAGTGTTATATAATGTTTGTTTGGAGCGCCGGACCTCTCTTTTGTTCCTTGTAGTTACACAGTGGTCATTTTGGTCCTTGGCTGCACCTCTCTATTTACATATGCGCTTGCACACATTTCATATATTAAATTAGAAGTGCGGCCTGTGTTTTCTTGTTACTGATACTAGATTCACTTTGGGAGCCTGACCCCTCACCAAACATGGCCACTGCACACTGTTCAATTGGCAGGGGTGTCTTAATACAGACTTCCTGAGTACACATATAGCAGATGGATAGGGACTCACCTACAGAAGTTGCCTTGGGTCTGATCCAGACCTACGCTGGTGTGCGTAGCATATTATCGCCGAACGTACCACCGATGCATGGTAATAGGTACTCCCCTTGCTCGTACCTAGTTTAGCTTCCATATGCTCGGCAAAACCTACCCTAACTTTTGTATTTGTTCCTGCGGTCTTCCGTACGTTCATTGCGTATAAACGACGCTTAGCACGCCCATACTGTACAATTTAAATGGCTCTCCCGCCTACATTCCTTAACTCCGGCATCCGTACTAACTTCGTACTATAAACACGCCCCGTCGTCGGAAAAAACGCAAACAATACAGACGCCAGAATCGCCGCTATGAAAAGGTCTTTGGTTCGACCGGAAGTTGTCACTATTCGCATGCGCAGTGCGTTTTTACTGCCGTTTTTACGCTTACAATCAGCGTTAGCTCGCATACAAGCATAGGTCTAGATCAGGCCCCTTGACTCTGGGCAGGTGAGCTTAACCCAATATAGCTATATTGTGAACTAAACTTCCTTTTTATGTATGTGCTGACACATAGTGTTATATAATGTTTGTTTGAAGCGCCGGACCTCTCTTTTGTTCTCTGTCTGTCATCTGTTCCACACCTGTGGATCCTATACATCTCTGGTCTATACTGTGTTATAGCAGTTATGTCTGTTTACTGTGTGTGTTCCAGGCAGTCATCTTGTATGGTTGGGTTCTTGCCTTCTGCCTTGTGTGCCCAAGTCCATGTGTGCATTCTAGTACTACTCTGCTCTTCTATTGTCTGGTGAGCAAGGGTTCCTGCTTTTCTCTTGTTGTGCAAGGCTTCCTAGGTGTGAGTCAGTTCCTGTTCAGGCACCTTCGCTGCAGGTCTTCCTTGGGAGCTATCGCCAGGGGCCACAACCTATCAGGTGCCAGCAGCCAAGCCTATCCCCCATCAGGGGCTCTAGTGAATACCTGGCCCTGGTTTAGACTCTGCGCCCCAGTGAGAACCTTCTCTGGTGACTGTTACAATAATACAGTCTTTTTCTGGAATGGGATAATTCCCTAGACTTATTTCACAACATTACAATTGCACTGTGAGTTTGACATCTTATGAATGAAATAAAGAAAACAATTATTAGCAAGAGCACACAGACAGCGTAAAAAAAATGTAACCCAATGTGCGGTGTGTAATCCCTCTCCAGGGAGACACAGACAGTATATGGAAACATTAACAGAAACAAATACCCAAACTGGGTAAACTTTGTGTACCACATATAATAAAAAAAATTGTCTGCAGTTTTTGGGTTAGATTCTTCCTAGTTATACTAGATGGCATTTAGTAAATGGGTGTGGATTTCTTCCAGCCATTTTTGAACTGACTCCTTTCCAGCTGAGGGCAAGCAATCAAACGTTGTATTTATCCAACTCCAACCCTTATCCTATTCCTCACCCTAACCCTCCCCTTCCATTACCCTGATCCTAGCCCTTTCTTCCCCGCAGCCTGACCCTAACATTCCCTTCCCTGCAGCCTGACCCTAAGACTCCCTTCCCCAGGGTCTGAATTTAAGACTCCCTTCCCCGCAGCCTGACCCTAAGACTCCCTTCCTCGCAGCCTGACCCTAAGACTCCCTTCCTCACAGCCCTAAGGGCCTGATCCAGACCTACGCTCATGAAACATGCATGTACGTAGCGTGGATAACTTGCACAGGCAGTGATTAAAGCTCCAGAAGGATTGCCTTACGTCATTTGCATCCCGTATTACATCAGTTGCATCCCAGTCTCCTGCAATCCGGTACAGGGCTCCCCCTGGGTGGTTTATCATATGTGTTTCTTTTAATGTACATATACTTACTAAGTTTTAGAACTGTTAAATAGATTGTTTCAGCAATTTTACATATTGGAAGTATTCTTTCTTTTATTTTCATATCGAAAAAGGGGGAGGAAGATATCCCCATCACAGCATATAAGAAGGCAGCTTTGCCCTTTACCCAGCAGTATAAATATATTGGGAAAGACCTTTTAATAATACACAGGAAGATTCCATATACCTCAATGAATACTAAGACACCTTTTTGAAAAAAGCACTAAGGGCCTCATTTACAAAAAACGATTTGAGGCAAATCGCCACAAATCGCGTGATTTGAGCCTCTGAAGTCACATTGCGGTATTCAGAAAGGCTCAAATCGCGTGATTTGACTGTGTAAAAAAATCGCAATGGCAAACATCGCTGGACATCGCGATTCAGAAATCGTCCAGATGAAAAAATAGAAAAAAAAAAATCGCGGCATTCACTAAAGGTGATTTGAAGAAATCGCCTTTAGTGTGATTTAAAATCACAAAAAAAAAAATTGCAGCCAGAGAGCTGTGCGTTCCGGCTGAGTTGCCGGTCCGGAGCATCAAAAACACATGTCAACGGAGTTGACATGTGTTTTTGTGTGTGAAAAAATAAGTGCAGCATGGCTGAAATCCTAAGCCATGCTGTACTGATAGAACTACAAGGCTCAGGATTGATGAGCCTTGTAATAATATCAGCGGCAGAATGGCAAAGGATGCTAACCACATGTGTGTGTGCGTGTAGTGTAAAAAAAAAAAATACCGTTCACATTAAACACACATTAAAGAATAAAAGACAGTATGCATGTGAACAAGTTATAAACCCTAACTAACATTGGGGCAGATCCAGAACTACGTTTGCCGTACGTTTATTCGCAGGGCGTATTTTCGTGCGCATAAATTCGCTACACTCCCCTCGGCACACCCCTTGAACGTACGTATTTTGTCAAGATACGCTTTCCAAACCCTACCTTAGCTTTGTCCAACGTAACCGCAGTCATACGCACACGTACGTATGGGCTGGAGGAATTTACGCAGCTAAGCACGCCCATACTGTACACTTTAAATACAACCCCCACCTACTTCACGTATTTCAGACGTATTTTGTTGAAACGTAAAATTGGCACGCCCACACGTAAGTATTTACGTGACACATATGTGAATGGCCCATACGTTCACAGTTACGCTACGTTAATGTGCGTATTTTCTATGGTGCGCATGCGCAGTGCGTACAAAACAGCGATTTTACGTCTCAGCCACGCGTAAATTCCCTCCAAGGCGTTGTTCTGGATCAAGCCCATTGTCCCCTACTGTGTGCACATACCTGCTGTGGTCATCTCTCCTAACCTATGTGTCATGTGTGTATTGTATCGTTGTATTAAATAAAAATGTTTTTACACTCACAGTTTGAAGTCTTCTTTTTTCGTATTTTCTTATAGCTGAGATGATTTTTCTCGGCGTCAGAGGCGGACCCAGTGCCGACACGCTGCTGAGCCCACTACCGGAATTTCTGCCTTGGCCTCATTCGTGTTGTTTGGAGGACTCTGTGTGGACTATTTCATCTCCTGTGCCCCGAGACATAGGTGGGATGGGAGATAAAGGGCCAGATTTACTAAGCTGTGGGTTTGGAAAAGGGAAGATGTTGCCCATAGCAACCAATCAGATTTTAGCTGATATTCTCTATTATGTAAAAAGAAAGTAAGAGCTAGAATCTGATTGGTTGATATAGGCAACATCTCCACTTTTCCAAACACGCAGCATAGTAAATCTGGCCCAAAGTGTCTATGTAGTTCTCACATCTCGTGAAAAATTGCCCTGTATATTTTTCCTTGTGAAGGGAGGCCTCTAGCCAACCCATTCAGAATACAAAATATAATTTGGATTTTAAAAAAACCATCGCTGGAGGTTCCTGTTTGATCCACATATTCAAAATACATTTTTTAGCGACTGCTGACAGAATCAAAAGCAATTGCTTACCTGACATTTAATAGCTGGATCGAGTATACTCAGGACAGCCCAGAGTCGGCTAAGCGGCACATAGTTAAGCAGTTGGCTAGAGATGAATAACCAAACTTTTCTCCAGAAATGTTTAATTATGGGACAATCCTATACCCAGTGATAGAAGGAGGCCTCTGGATTATTACATTTAGGGCAATCCCCAGAGTCTGTCAGGCCTGCTGCATAGCTCCTACTAGGGAAGATGTATCCCTTATGGAACATGTTATAGAACATTTCTCTATACATGCTAGCCTTCATAGTATCACAAGAGAAAGTGAGGGCCTTAAGCAGATGTTCTTCTGTGAGGTCTGGAAAAACAGTTAGCCAAGATAGGAAAGCAGTTTGGAATCATGTTTTTCAGTTCTTCAATATTTTATCAAGGTCATTTGTCCAGTCATCCTGGGTAAAGCCTGAAACCACTGAGGCGGCATAGTGAATGGCTTGGTGTGTTGCAAAGGTGTATGTACAGTAGTAGGGAGTTCAAATGTTTTGCAAACTTGGGGTCCTGTCAATAAAGTCTGTCTATGAATATCTATTAGAGACTCAAAAGAACCAATACACTTGGCCAACCAGCCTGTGAAAGGATATGATGCCTTTCCATTTTGGAAGGCTGGGTTGCATAAAAATGGGAGAAATTAGGTTTTTTAACAGATGATCCCCATGTTTTCTTTGGACAGCATGCCATGTTTTTCATGTAGACATCAGGAGGAAGTTGTCCAGTATCTCATGGGGAATGGAGTGGCTGTAGACGAGAATGCTTGCTCCACAGGGGTATTAGTATAGATTTCTGTACCATGTAGCCAAATATATCACAGTTGGCAAGCTTGACTATACAATTTTTCATTTAGGGAAGTTGTTCCCACCCATCAGACTGGCTTTGCTGTAACCGAAGGAAACCTATTCTAGGGCGTTTGTTATTCCAAATAACATTACAAAATGTTTTGTATAATAATTTGGCATCACCATTGGTTATTTTTCCGCCATCACACAATTTTTGTTCACTTATTTTTCTGTGTATTTTTCAATTATTTGGCACAATGGATGACTTTTCTCTGTATTCATACCTTTTCTTTACACAGTTGGACACAGTCTCCATTACATCGATGCCCTCAGGATGTCCCTCAGGACAAGCAAGGGAGTATAGAATCTCAGGTAAAGCCTACAGTGGACTAGGTGACAATGAGAGACAAAAGACTGACAGGCACTGAAATACGGATATAAAATAATGTAGACCAATCAGCATAACTGAAAATGACAGTAGATGAGGCAGTAAACACTTATACTTGCAGGGTCCCATAAGGCATTCAACAGAATACCTAAGCACAGTACAACAAGTAAGGAACAGACATGATTACAAATACATAGAATGTATGCCTGTATTCTAAGGTGCAACAAGCATTGCAAGGGACAAGTCAAGAAGGTAGTGAGAACAAGGTTCAATATAGCAGGTTCAAGATCAAGGATAAGCAAAGAGCAGAAATAGGAGGAAGAGTGGGTGAGAAGGGGGCCACCATCTGGGGAGTGGGAATAAGGTTGCCAAACGTCACAAGAGAGTAGAAAGGGAAGAGGGAGTGGTAAAGGAAGAGACTACATTGGGATGGAGGGCCCTGCTCAAGTGCACTAACATACTAAGTGAGTGGGGTGGACTAACAGTAGACATTAGGAGGGTGGGAGGAAATGGACTGCTGGACTGTGGTGGAGGAGGGTAAGGAGAGGAAGGGATAGACTAGAATGCAGTTTAGATGTTATGTGTAGGAGGGGTAGGTTAGCCTGAACAGGTGCATTTTGAGAGAGCACATGAAGACCTGCAGTGTAGGGGACAGCCTAACTGATGGAGGAAAGTCATTCCAGTGCAATGGTGCAGCACAGGAGAAATCCTGCAGATGGTCATGAGATATGGTGATCAGTGGGAGGTCAGGCAGCGTTGGTTATCTGGATGGAGGGGGTTGGATGGAGTGTGTTTGGAGATGAATGGGGAGAGGTAATGTGCAGTGATGGAGGAGCTGGCCTTAAAGGCAGGGATATCAAGAGGAATTCTGGGTCCCAGTACAGCAACTTCTTCGGGCCCCCACTTTGCTGTGGCACGCCATCATAAGGGTTGTGATCAACCCATTGGGAGCACAGCTTTGCCTCCTTGAATGCATGCCTAGCAGGTTTAAATCAATTTATAAAACAAAATAAAATAAAATAAGTGTTCACACACAATCACTTAGTGATTGGAACGAATAGTCATTCACCAGATCCCTTTTCAATATAGGAACCGCGTCTTCCCCAGTCAGTCCTGGTTCTCAATTCCAGGTAATTAGATCTAAAAAAATAAGAAATACAGAGGGCGCTCCATAGTGAAATACAGTCAAGTTTATTAAGCCCCATCAGGACAATCAATAAAACGTACCAACTGTGTGGTGTAAAACCGCGTGTATATGCAATAACTCTCAACCGCAAACAAAAATGGTACCGTCAGATCCAGCATCCAGCGTCCTGGTGATTTCTCCAGACAGCGTGGTCAAACGGGTAAGAGAGCCCGGTACTCGTGTTTACACACCCCACGTGTCGGTAGCAGCTCTCTTACCTGTTTGACCACGCTGTCTGGAGAAATCACCAGGACGCTGGATGCTGGATCTGACGGTACCATTTTTGTTTGCGGTGGAGAGTTATTGCGCGGAGTCTATGTTATCAGGTGGTGTTCACCAGAGCCCCTGATGATGGGGATGGAGGAAATAGGAAACCAAGATGGAGGCAAGATGGCAGAGGAAGGCGGAGGTAAGGAAGCGGGAAAATACCAGGTTGAAAGGGACCGATCTGCAACGGAAAACACTGAACACTAAACCTAACGGAGGACGAAGAGAGATCACAGGATGGACAGTGACAGACCAGGGCACACACCCACACAGCCACCCAAGGGTTCCCTTGCAGGGGTGACACAAACAAGCACACAGGGAGAGGCAAGGTACATTAGGATTGGCAAATACACTAAGGAGAGAGTCAATGATACACTGAGGATAACAAGGCGGGAACAGGGCACTCAACAGTTTTACTAGGCAAGAGCACCAGGCAAACAAGAGCAGATGACAGCACTGTCAGACAGGTACTATAACCGGCGCTGAATGACTGTCAGCACCAGTCTGATATAGAGGCTGCTGGCCCCTGATAGGCTAGCAGCCTTCCAGCCTCTGAACACCAATAGGATGTCTCCCAGGCATGGGAGAATTTCCAATGACAGTAGAGAAAGAGAGTGTGGGAAGCGCGCCTGGCCGACACTCCGGCGGCGTCCCACATGGATCTGTTTACATGCTGATCATGGCATGTGGAAGAAGGATCGGGCTGTGCGGATGAAGAAGGACAGGTCTGCCAGCTCCCTGCGGCGGAAGTGGTGAGAGGAAGGAGAAACTTTTGATGGAATTGAGTAATAATTTTCTTGGCGTGCATGTTCTTGGCTGAAACCCATTCCCGCTCCTCAGGGCCGGAACCCTTCCAATGGATGAGATAGTAGAGATGTCCTCTGACAATCTTGGAGTCTAAGATAGATTTGACTTCATACTCTTCTTGTCCTTCAAGTAGGACTGCCGGTGGTTTAGCTAATGAATCAGGGAATTTCTTGGAACTTTTCATGGGTTTGAGAAGAGAGGCATGAAAAGTGTTGGGGATAAAAAAGGCTTTGAGGAAGTTTAAGTTTGAAGGCTACCGAACTGACCCTTTGAATTATAGGAAAGGAGCAATAAATTGAGGGCCCACCTTCTCACAAGGTTGTTTGATCCGAATGTTTCTGGTAGACAGCCAGACCTTGCCCCCTACTTTGAAGTTACACCTGTGTCGGTGTTTATCTTCACGGAATTTAGTTCATGCGGAAGCTTGCTTTAGGTTTAGTCCAACTCTTTTCTGGCGGAGATCCGGGCTTCAGGACAAGAGTAATTTTTTGGCTGAAGAAAGGAATTAGATCTAGGATGGTAGCCCAGCATACAGAAGAAAGGTGAGGTCTTGGTCACGGAATAAGTGGCATTATTGTAGGCAAACTCAAACCAAGGTAAATCATTAGACTAGCTATCTTGATGTTTAGACGAATAGCATCTGAGGAATTGTTCCAATGTTTGATTGATCCTCTTCGTTTGACTGTTAGTTTGTGGCTGATATCCTGAGGAGAGGCTGACATTAATTTGAAATTGCTTGCAGAAAGCCCTCCTGAACTTAGCGACGAATTGAGAGCCTCTGTCAGAAACAATATCTTCGGGTAGGCCATGAAGTCTAATAACGGGCGGGGAGCCATTTAAATGAAGGAAAGTGGCAGGACTATCAAGACATGCACGGACGGAGGACATATATGCACGGAACTCCACACGGAAAGTTATAGCTGGTCTATGGAAGCGGAAGTCTCCGAGAGCATGGATTAGCAAGGGGAGTGACTGGGGTTTTGGTGGGTGTCCCTTGCTCAGTTCGTGTGTATATTTGCGGACCGATCAGGACTCAGATCTCTGAATACTGCCCAACATTCTTAATAAAAAGCTTAGATAGAGTCTCAGCAGTGGGTAGGCCTGGAAGAGGGACTAAGACCCTTATACAGAATACCGGACGTATAACATATATGTCTGGTGTTTATCGATTTTTGGAGTTTTGCCTGGGAAGGATGTCAGCTGATTGTTTAGAAAAACGTCCTTAAAATCCATATATTGTGGAGGAAGGCTCCGGTCGGCAATCTGCAGCTTAATCTTGTGAATAGGTATAGTAAGACATGAAGTGGAACAGTTCTTACCTCACAAGATAATTTCTCCTGAACGCCAATCTATACCAGGATTGTGTTTCTGGAGCCAAGGATGCCCCAAGATAAGTTGGACAGAAGGGCAATGAATGAGAAAAATTTTTATATTTTCCGAATGACAAGCTCCAATAGAAAGGCAAACAGATTGGGATATTCTTCTAATAAGATCCCTTTCAAGTGGGTTACCGTCCAAGCAGCAGGCTGAAAAGGGAGACTCCAGGAATCTACTGCGGACCCCTAAGACTTGGGCCAAAGTGAAGTCCATAAAGTGGGATTGGCAAATACACTAAGGAGAGAGAAGGGACAATGGGCCTGATCCAGAGCTACGGCCGCCGTCGCTAGTATGCTAATGCAAATGCGCCGGGCAGATGTTGCCCGGCGTTACTATGGAAACGCCCGATCTACGATCGGGCGTCCATAGTAGCGCCGTAGGGACACTGGAGGGGACGTCCTCCAGCGTCCCTACGCTCACGTTACTGCTGGTGGGCAGGAGGAGGTAAGTAAATGAGGGTGGGGGGGCGTGCTAAGAGGCCATACTCTCCTGTGTGAGCGTATGGCCCCTTCCTTACGCCGGGCGAAGCTAGGGTAGCCTTCAGCCGGCGTAAGGAAGGGGCCATACGCCCGCACAGGGGGAGTGTCGGGCCAGAGCACCGATGTTACGCTGAGCGCTACAACGCTCAGTATAACATCGTAGCTCTGGATCAGGCCCAATGATACACTGAGGATAACAAGGCAGGAACAGGGTAAGGTAACAGGGCACTCAACGGTCTTATATATCAGGTACTATAACCAGCACTCAATGACTATCAGCACCGGTCTGAACACCAATAGGATGTCTCCCAGGCATAGGAGAATGTCCAGTGACAGTAGAGAAAGAGAGAGTGGATCTATTTGCATAGCAATCGTGGCATGTGGAAGAAGGAGCGGGCCGTGTGGATGAAGAGGGGACAGGTCTGCTGGCTCCCTGCGGCGGCAATGGTGAGAGGATGGAGCGGGCCGCGTGGGTGAGTAAATGACACGGAAGGTAGGATCCAGTCTATGGAATGGCCATAGCAAAATAATTTTGTTTGTTTTTCAATTTTTAATATACTTATTATATTATTAGTAACCTGAAAAATGTCAAGGGAAATGAGCTAATTAGATGTTGCACAAATAAATAAATAAATCCCTATGGGACTGTGTCACTACAGGATTGTGCCTCCCAAAAGACTGTCCTCCAAAAGACTTACCATATAAAGGTAATGGCTCCTGGCTACAACATCGATATCAAGTAGCTGAGAATAAGAACATGTGTTATGAGTCATTTTTCTGTTTTGGACTTTACTTATTGTACAATACAATAACAATGTAAGTATCAATTGTCTGATTATTACCTGCAATGCTGACTACACTTTTACTTCTCTGTATGGATAAATATGAATAATAACTAGATCATATAATGCATTGAGAATTCTATAATAAAAGGCTTAAATACCATACTTATGCAAAATGGCCAATGTTTAATTGTGCAATGCTTCCAGTACAGATCTGAATCCTCTGATGGGTGATATGGGCTGGGAGCATGTGCTAACGGGAGGGGGATGTATGTAAATATTGCAGTAAATAATACAGTAAGACCATGCTAAGTGGTCTACGCTCTATCCAGTCTTATGATGCATCCCCATATTAGGCAAGGATGCATCAGAAAGATAACATAGAGCTCTTAGATCAGTGTTGGCCAACCTGTGGCACTCCAGGTGTTGTGAAACTACAATTCCCAGCATGCTTTTTCGGGTATTTGCTATACTTTTGCAGTTAAGGCATGCTGGGACTCGTAGTTTCACAACATCTGGAGTGCCACAGGTTAGCCAACACTGCCTTAGAAAGTAAGACCATGCATGCATGGGGAGGAGCCTCCACCTCCACTCATCAGGTCCCTGATGGTGCTGCATTCAGAACTCTATATGTAGCCCCAGTGTTTGTCTGGATTATTAAAGTATTGAAACGAAATACAACACAACATTAAAGTTTTATGTTATGTGACTTATTAATACAATACAAGTAAACTAAATATAAAGACATTACCCATTTTTGAGCTTAGGAATTTGTATATACAGAAAAGAGCCCTAAAAGCATGTCAGTATAATGATATCAGCAGAGAGGTTTTTACATTCTGAAAATTGTGGGACTGGGATGTAAGTTGCAGAATTGAAGATGGCTGCTGGTCATTATTCGGTTTTATTATGAAGATAAGTCAGTCAGTGGATTTACAGAGCACAAAGTGGTACAGATAATAATTTGAAGTGGAAAAATAAAAATAGTAGTATGAAAGTTATATGATTAAAACAGTTGTAGAGGTAGTGATATTACACACCACATTATAGCGGTCATTCCAACCACTGACCTGATCCAGAGTTGGACATATGCTGATAGGCTGTAGCCTATTTTGTCTCTATGCATGCCTATAAAATAAATGCACACCAATGCAACTATTCAAACTTGAATGCACTGTACAGTTGCTACTGTATGCAACTGAAGTGACTGCAGTGGCCTATTTTCAGTAAGGGTCTGTTCTCACCAATAAAAGCCCAGATGTGTCCATAAGCACACACTATTAATGCTGTATCATATGGCATGTCTAAGTCCAGTGTGATGGCTGAGAGACCACAATTATATGATTTGATTAATATTTGCTTAATGATTTTGCCTTTACTGGGGAAAGTAATCAGGGTAATAAAGAAAAAAAAGAAAAATGCTATATATTGGCTAGCTATAACACCAATGTACCATATGCTATCATTATTATCACATAATAACACTGACCACCATAACACCATTGTACCGGATACTTCCTTTATTATCACATAATAACACTGACTAATATAATACCAATGTAAGAATCCTGTGTCATGCTTGATTCCTACATTTTACTTTATCAAACTTCTTAATATCCTCAAGATGTGAATTACCCTGGTTACATCCAGCAACCTTTTTCTCACTCGTCAACCGAACTCCCACCACACCCTACTACAATCCATCCTCAGATTCAACAATAGCCTTATGTTTATCTCTTGTTGATTTACCTCTGCTACCCTTCTCTAACAATCCCTCCACTGGCTACTTACTGTATCATGCAGAAGCAATTTTTACATAACCTTCTACTACATCTTACCCTTTTAGTCTACTAACATTCCTAAATATGTGCTTTGATTAGCAGACTGAATTAAATCAACTGCCCTGCACAGTACAGCACTACAAATAAATAATAATAATCAGGACCCTGACCCTATATATAGATATGTATAGGTATGAATAGGTATATATATATACATGTATATATATATATATATTCACCAAGAGACTGAACCATAAGCGTTGCCCTATTTTCCACTCAAACACTATGCCCTATAGTTTGTAGCTCAACACCTTTCTATGGATATCTAGAAAAAATGTGAGAAGGATAATGAAAGTGCTGGTCAGGTTTAAAATGTCATCATCCACAAATAATTTGCATATACACTTAGGTGTCGGAGACTCTATAATTTGCATTTTCTTTCTTTATTATGACCATTGGACAGCTATAAGTGTTAATATATATTGCTGCTTTAAACTAAAGAATAACCATGTACACCAGAAATTGGGATCTGCTACTTGTTAAAAACTCACATCTCTTAAAATCTGTATATAATACATTGTATTCATTTGCATTTTCATTCTGACACAGATTATCAGCTAAAAACAATGACGCCAAATGACACAACACCTGTGACCGAATTTGTACTTTATGGTCTTTCCTATGGTCCAAACCTTCAGGTGGCGCTCTTTGTGCTCTGTTTATCCGTTTACCTGGTGACTTTGTTGGGTAATATTACTATTATTATATTAATTAAAATGATTCCAGGTCTGCAATCACCAATGTACTTTTTTCTTATGAATTTATCCTTTGTAGATGTGTTATATTCATCAACTATTACACCCAACATAATGGCCAACATTCTCTCAGTAAATAAAACCATTTCCATCACAGGATGTGCAACACAAATGTTTTTTTTCATTGACTTGGCAAGCTCTGAAGCCATGTTACTGGCTGTGATGGCATATGACCGATATGTCGCCATATGTAAACCTTTGAATTATACAACTCTTATCAACACAGCAAGATGTTATCAACTGGTTTGCTCAGTATATGCTGCAGGATTTATTAACTCCTTTCTACATACATATTTTGCATTTACCTTACCACTCTGTGGGTCAAATCATATTAATCATTTCTTCTGTGACATCAATCCCATCTTAAAGCTTTCATGCAAAGATACATTTCTCAATGAAGTTTTATTATTCATTATTGCTGGCTCTATTGAAGTGGGATCTTTCTTATGTATTTTTGTATCATATATCCATATTTTATTAGCATTATATAGGATTGGCTCTAAAGGAAGAAGGAAGTCTCTTTCCACGTGTGTCTCTCACTTTACTTGTGTAGCCTTGTTCTACTTTCCTACTTTCTTCATGTATTTACGGCCAAATTCTGAATATTTAATGGACCAGGACTGGGTAGTGTCTGTGTTTTATACAGTGATAATTCCGATGTTGAATCCCATTATTTATAGTCTGAGAAATCAAGATGTAAAACAAGCTCTGTCAAAGATAAGCAGCAATAGTATTTTTATACTGTTTAGGTTAAACTAAAAACATCAAAATCTATGATAGTTGTCATTTGAAGTTCACCTCAACAGTTTATCTTGACATCTTTGTAATATACAGCTAAAGATATTTAACTTTTCTCAACTCTGATAACACAATTTCATTGTTACCAGTTTTCAAATATTTCAGAATATTTAAACCATGCTACTCTAATAAAAATCTCACTTACTGATGGAAATATGAAGCCAGCCTCTGGAATTTCTATAACATATGTGCATGTGTCACAGATTATTTATATATTTTTATTAAAAGGTTTTTTTTCTCATTTTGTGTAGCAACATATTACGTAGCACTTTACCAATAAAAAATAATAATTAAAACAGAATTGGTAATAACAGACAAACTGGTGGTCAAAAGGTCCCAGCTCACAAGAGGACGAATATAGATTTCATAATTTTCCCGCTTTCCATGAACTCAGATTGCATTTTGTCCGTTTTTTTTAATTAAGTGAATCACGTTCAGGATACCTGATTTGAACACAATCCAGGGTTCCAATAAATTACAATTACAATGGTTCCAGATTGTTCTGCCAAGTGGACATTATTATTCTTTATTATTATCGTTTATTTATAAGGCACAAGGTGTGTGCAGCGCTGTACAAAGCACAACAAAATACAGTACACACACACAGGGCAGGAATAGATAGCACAAGTACAATAAAATACAATATAACATAAAAGTAACATAAAGAAAAGCGAGCACAGACATCAAGGACATCTAGAACAAATCAGGCCTGCACAGATCAGGGAAAATCAGTGCAATAAGAAAGAGGAGTGGTGGAGGAAGGGATACCAGTAGGATGGAGGGCCCTGCTCAAGGGGATGAACTAACAGATAAGATTAGAAGGGAGGAGGAAATGGACTGCTGGTGTGAGCGCTGGAGGAGAAAAAGTAGAGTACAGGTAGAAGTTAGTGAGGATGTTAATTGGAGGGGGGGTATGCTAGCCTGAACAGGAACATTTTGAGTGAGCGCTTGAAGACCTGCAGTGAGGGTTAGAGCCTGACTAGAAGAGGGAGGTTATTCCAATGGAGTGGTGCAGCACGGGAGAAGTCCTATACACGGGCATGAGATGTAGTGATTAGTTAGGAGTTCAGACAAAGGTGTTTACCAGAATGGAGAGAGTCAGAAGGGGTATGCATAGAGATGAGATAGTAGAGATAAGGTGCATTGGATGAGGAGATAACCTTGAAGGTGATGGTAAGGAGTTTGCAGATGAGCTCTGAAGCAAACTGGAGGGTTTGACATAATGAAAAGTCCAAGGTAGAGAGGCATGTGAGGAAGATGAGCCTAGAAGCAGCATTAAATATAGATTGAAGGGGATGGATGCTACAGTAGTCATGACGTTATATGACAAGAGAATGGATAAGAGTTTTGGTGGTATCAGTAATAAGAAAGGGTCAGATGCATGCAATGTTGCATAAGTGGAATTGACAAGATTGAAAGAGAGAATGGATGAGAGGTATGAAGGCTAGCAAGAAATCAAGGATGACACCTAGGCAGCAAACTTGGTAAGAGAACACAGAGGTTTCACCAATGGTTAAGGACTTCTCCCGTGCTGTACCTCTGCATTGGAATGACCTCCCTTCTTCAGTCAGTCCGTCTCCCCCACATTTCAGGTCTTCAAGCGCTCACTCAAAACACACCTGTTCAGGCTAGCCTACTCCTCCTCCACTTAACATCCTCACTGCTTCCTACATCTATCCCTTCTTTTCCTTCCTGTCACAACAGCAGTCCACTTACTTCCCCGCACTTATGTCTTCTGTAAGTTCATCCCTCCCACTCAGTGTGTTGGCTCATGTGAACAGGGCCCTCCATTTTAGTGTTGTTCCCTCCTCCACTACTCCTCCCTCACTTCATATCCTCTTGTCCCCCTCTGCTACCCTTTTACCCCATCCCCATCTGGTGGCTCCCTCTCAACCTTTCACTGCACTCTATCCCCTCCTCTCTGATCTGTCAAGCTTGACACCTTGCATTTGACTTGCTGTCTGTGTTTGCTTCACTTTATTGTATTTTTAGGATATTTTTATATTATATTTTATTATGTACTATGCTGTCCATCCCTGCCCTGTATGTTTATACTGTATTTTGTTGTTGTATTTTGTATGGCACTGCAGACACCATGTTGTGCCTTATAAATAAATGATAATAATAATAATTGCTATGGTGAAAGGGAAGGGAATGGAAGGAAAAGATCCTAGGGGGAGGAAAAACAATGATTTCCATTTGTCCTTGTTCAGCTTGAGGAAGTTTTGGGCCATTCATGTGGATAAGAACGCATGGCACTCTAAGGAGAGAAGGGTTGAGGTAAGATGAGGAAAGGTAAATTTAGGTAAATCATCAGCATAGAGTTGGTAGTTGAAACCAAAGGTGCTGGTGAGGTTTCTTAGAGAGGAGATGTAGAGAAAGGAAAGGAGTGAGCCAAGGACAGAGACCTGGGGGGACATCAACGGGAAGTGAAGTGGGGGAGTGAGCTATGGGTAGAAATAGAGAAGGTGCAGTAGGAGGAAAAGCAGGAGAGGGCAGTGTCAGTGAGAACAGAGTGGCGGGTCTGAAGCAGGAAAGGTTGGTAAACAGTGTTAAATGCGACTATAATATCAGGACAGATGAAAATGGAGTAGTGGTCCTTGGATTTGGTGGATATCAGATTGTTAGTGACTTTGGTAAGGGCAGTCTCAATGGAGTGGAGGGAATGGAAACCAGATTGGAGGGGGTCCAAGAGAGAATTGTCAGTGAGATAACTCATGGGACATTGATAGACTAAGCCAGGGGTGGCCAACCAGACCGCCCCTTAGAGCCAAAAAGTTACCGTCGAAGTCTCAAGGAGCCGGAATATATATATACAGTAAAGTGCATAAATATTTGGACATCGACACAATTCTCATATTTTGGCCTCTATATACCCCTACAATGGATTTGAAATGAAGACGTGCTTTAACTGCAGACTTTCAGTTTTAATTTGAGGGTGTTTACATCCAAATCAGGTGAACCATGTAGGAATTACAACGGTTCTAGAATGTGCCTCCCACTTTTTAAGGGACCAAAAGTAATGGGACAAACTAAACAATCCTAAATCAAACTTTCACTTTTTAATACTTTGTTGCAAATCCTTTGCAGTCGATTACAGCCTGAAGTCTGGAACGCATAGACATCACCAGGACGCTGGGTTTCATCCCTGGTGATGCTCTGCCAGGCCTCTACTGCAAATGTCTTCAGTTCCTGCTTGTTCTTGGGGCATTTTCTCTTTAGTTTTGTCTTCATCAAGTGAAATGCATGCTCAATTGGACTCAGGTCAGGTGATTGACTTGGCGATTGCATAACATTCCACTTTTTATCCTTAAAAAACTCTTTGGTTGCTTTTTATATATATATATTCAACATTTTATTCAATATATGTGTTTTATTGATGTTATATATTTGTTTACCTTTGCTTAATCAATAACAGTGAATCTTCAATTAACAGTAAATCTTGCTGCTGGACTGTTATTTGGTCATATGCAAAAAAAAAAAAAAATATTTGTAACCTACACTGACCTCTGGATTGGTCATAAAAAATGCAGGGTGCTTTTTAATGGTTTTATTCTAGTTTTATACCTTTGAAATGTCAAAAGAATCCTGTGTCATGCTTGATTCCTACATTCTACTTTATCAAACTTCCTAATATCCTCAAGATGTGAATTACCCTGGTTACATCCAGCAACCTTTTTCTCACTCGTCAACCGAACTCCCACCACACCCTACTACAATCCATCCTCAGATTCAACAATAGCCTTATGTTTATCTCTTGTTGATTTACCTCTGCTACCCTTCTCTAACAATCCCTCCACTGGCTACTTACTGTATCATGCAGAAGCAATTTTTACATAACCTTCTACTACATCTTACCCATTTAGTCTACTTACATTCCTGAATATGTGCTTTGATTAGTAGACTGAATTAAATCAACAGCCCTGCACAGTACAGCACTACAAGTGTAATGTAAATCAGGACCCTGACCCTATATATAGATATGTATAGGTATGAATAGGTATATATATATATATATATTCACCAAGAGACTGAACCATAAGCGTTGCCCTGTTTTCCACTCAAACACTATGCCCTATAGTTTGTAGCTCAACACCTTTCTATGGATATCTAGAAAAAATGTGAGGATAATGAAAGTGCTGGTCAGGTTTAAAATGTCATCATCCACAAATAATTTGCATATACACTTAGATGTCGGAGACTCTATCATTTGCATTTTCTTTTTTTATTATGACCATTAGACAGCTATAAGTGTTAATATATATTGCTGCTTTGAGCTAAAGAATAACCATGTACACCAGAAATTGGGATCTGCTACCTGTTAAAAACTCACATCTCTTAAAATCTGTATATAATACATTGTATTCATTTGCATTTTCATTCTGACACAGATTATCAGCTAAAAACAATGACGCCAAATGACACAACACCTGTGACCGAATTTGTACTTTATGGTCTTTTCTCTGGTCCAAACATTCAGATGGCGCTCTTTCTGCTCTGTTTATCCGTTTACCTGGTGACTTTGTTGGGTAATATTACTATCATTATATTAATTAAAATGATTCCAGGTCTGCAATCACCAATGTACTATTTTCTTATGAATTTATCCTTTGTAGATGTGTTATATTCATCAACTATTACACCCAACATAATGGCCAACATTCTTTGTTAGGTAACCTTGTTATAATTTCATTAATTAGAATGAATCCAAGTCTGCAATCACCAATGTACTTTTTTCTTATGAATTTATCCTTTGTAGATGTGTTATATTCATCAACTATTGCACCCAACATAATGGCCAACATTCTCTCAGTAAATAAAACCATTTCCTTTACTGGATGTGCAACACAAATGTTTTTTTTTATTGACTTGGCAAGCTCTGAAGGGATGTTACTGGTTGTTATGGCCTATGACCGATATGTCGCAATATGTAAACCTTTATATTATACAATACTTATAAACAAAGCAAGATGTTATCAACTGGTTTGCTCAGTATATGCTACAGGATTTATTAATTCTTTTATACATACATATTTTGCATTTACCTTACCATTCTGTAGATCAAATCATATTAATCATTTCTACTGCGATTTTAATCCCATCTTAAAGCTTTCATGCAAAGATACATTTCTCAATGAAGTTTTATTATTTGTTATTGCTGGCTCTATTGAAGTGGGATCTTTCTTATGTATATTTATATCATATATCCATATTTTATTAGCATTATATAGGATTGGCTCTAAAGGAAGAAGGAAGTCTCTTTCCACGTGTGTCTCTCACTTTACTTGTGTAGCCTTGTTCTACTTTCCTACTTTCTTCATGTATTTACGGCCAAATTCTGAATATTCAACGGACCAGGATTGGGTGGTCTCTGTGTTTTATACTGTGATCATTCCGATGTTGAATCCTATCATTTACAGTCTAAGAAATCAAGATGTAAAACAAGCTCTATTAAAGCTGAGAATCAATTGTATTTTTATACTGTTTAGGTTAAACTAAAAACATCAAAATCTATGATAGTTGTCATTTGAAGTTCACCTCAACAGTTTATCTTGACATCTTTGTAATATACAGCTAAAGATATTTAACTTTTCTCAACTCTGATAACACAATTTCATTGTTACCAGTTTTCAAATATTTCAGAATATTTAAACCATGCTACTCTAATAAAAATCTCACTTACTGATGGAAATATGAAGCCAGCCTCTGGAATTTCTATAACATATGTGCATGTGTCACAGATTATTTATATATTTTTATTAAAAGGTTTTTTTTCTCATTTTGTGTAGCAACATATTACGTAGCACTTTACCAATAAAAAATAATAATTAAAACAGAATTGGTAATAACAGACAAACTGGTGGTCACAAGGTCCCAGCTCACAAGAGGACGAATATAGATTTCAGAATTTTCCCGCTTTCCATGCACTCTGATTGCATTTTGTCCGTTTTTTTAAATTAAGTGAATCACCACACGTTCAGGATACCTGATTTGAACACAATCCAGGGTTCCGATAAATTACACTTACAATGGTTCCAGATTGTTCTGCCAAGTGGACATTATTATTCTTTATTATTATCGTTTATTTTTAATGCACAAGGTGTCTGCAGCGCCGTACAAAGCACAACAAAATACAGTACACACACACAGGGCAGGAATAGATAGCACAAGTACAATAAAATACAATATAACATAAAAGTAACATAAAGAAAAGCGAGCACAGACATCAAGGACATCTAGAACAAATCAGGCCTGCACAGATCAGGGAAAATCAGTGCAATAAGAAGGAGGAGTGGTGGAGGAAGGGATAACAGTAAGATGGAGGGCCCTGCTCAAGGGGATGAACTAACAGATAAGATTAGAAGGGAGGAGGAACTGCTGGTGTGAGCGCCGGAGGAGAGAAAGTAGAGTACGGGGTAGAAGTTAGTGAGGATGTTAAGTGGAGGAGGGGTGTGCTAGCCTGAACAGGAGCATTTTGAGTGAGCACTTGAAGACCTGCAGTGAGGGTTAGAGCCTGACTAGAAGAGGGAGGTTATTCCAATGGAGTGGTGCAGCACGGGAGAAGTCCTATACACGGGCGTGAGATGTGGTGATTAGTTAGGATTTCAGACAAAGGTGTTTACTAGAACAGAGAGAGTCAGAAGGGGTATTCATGGTGATGAGAGAGTAGAGATAGGGTGCATTGGATGAGGAGATAACCTTGAAGGTGATGGTAAGGAGTATGAAGATGAGCTCTGAAGCAAACTGGAGGGTTTGACATAATGAAAAGTCCAAGGTAGAGAGGCATGTGAGGAAGATGAGCCTGGAAGCAGCATTGAATATAGATTGAAGGGGATGGATGCTACAGTAGTCATGACGTTATATGACAAGAGAATGGATAAGAGTTTTGGTGGTATCAGTAATAAGAAAGGGTCAGATGCATGCAATGTTGGATAAGTGGAATTGACAAGATTGAAAGAGAGAATGGATGAGAGGTATGAAGGCTTGCAAGAAATCAAGTATAACACCTAGACAGCAAACTTGGTAAGAGAAGGAGACAGAGGTTTCACCAATGGTTAAGGACTTCTCTCGTGCTGTACCTCTGCATTGGAATGACCTCCCTTCTTCAGTCAGTCCGTCTCCCCCACATTTCAGGTCTTCAAGCGCTCACTCAAAACGCACCCGTTCAGGCTAGCCTACCCCTCCTCCACTTAACATCCTCACTGCTTCCTACACCTATCCCTTCTTTTCCTTCCTGTCACATCAGCAGTCCACTTACTTCCCCGCACTTATGTCTTCTGTAAGTTCATCCCTCCCACTCAGTGTGTTGGCTCATGTGAACAGGCCCTCCATTTTAGTGTTGTTTTAGTGTTGTTCCCACTTCCACTACTCCTCCCTCACTTCATACCCTCTTGTCCCCCTCTGCTACCCTTTTACAACATCCCCACCTGGTGGTCCCTTTCAACCTTTCACTGCACTCTATCCCCTCCTCTCTGATCTGCCAAGCTTGACACCTCGCATTTGACTTGCTGTCTGTGTTTGGGTTTGTGTTTCTGGAGCCAAGGATGCCCCAAGATAAGTTGGACAGAAGGGCAATGAATGAGAAAAAATTCAATATTTTCAGAATGACAGGCTCCAATAGACAGGCAAACAGGTTGGGATATTCTTCTAATAAGACCCCCTTCGAGTGGGTTACCGTACAAACCGCAGGCTGAAATGGGAGACTCCAGGAATCTACTGCGGACCCTTAAGAGTTGGGCCAAAGTGAAGTCCATAAAGTGGGATTGGCAAATACACTAAGGAGAGAGAAGGGACAATGATACACTGAGGATAACAAGGCAGGAACAGGGAAAGGTAACAGGGCACTCAACGGTCCTATACATCAGGTATATATATCAGCTACTATAACCGCCACAGAATGACTGTCAGCATCGGTCTGATATAGAGGTTGCTGGCCCCTGATAGGCTAGCAGCCTTCCAGCCTCTGAACACCAAAAAAACGTCTCCCAGGCATAGGAGAACGTCCAGTGACAGTAGAGAAAGAGAGAGAGTGGATCTGTTTACATACCGATCGCAGCATGTGGAAGAAGGAGCGGGCCGTGTAGATGAAGAGGGGACAGGTCTGCCGGCTCCCTGTGGCGGCAATGGTGAGAGGATGGAGCAGGCTGTGTGGATGAGTAAATGACATGCCTGCCAGCTCCCTGTGCATGCGTGTATATATATATATATATATATATATGCAGTGGTCGAAGTGGAAATTTGGAAGTAGTGGTATGAACATTTAGAAGTGGCGGTATGAAAATGAAGATATAATAGAAGTGAATGGAGATTTATAGGTTTTCAATTAAGTCAGTGGGAGAAGTGACGGTATGGCATACCCCTGTATACCCCCTCACTTCGAGCCCTGTATATATATCCCTAGAGTTACTAGGGATGGGCAGGACTTGATGATGTATTTAAGCCCTGCCCATCCCCTGGAACACTAGAGATTACACAAGTGATTGGAGGTGGGGCTTAATGACACGATTTGCATAAATAGCACCATGAAGCCCTGCCCCTTGCAGTAATCTATAGCTTTAAATAGTCTAATCTAAGTCTAGTCTAATCTATAGCTTTAAATGGTCGATAAGGTTTCAGACTTCCGTGTGGGGACTTAAGGCAGGTCTGTGGCAGCATAACTGTTGTAAAGTCTGCACATGAGTGCCATGGGAGTGCTCTTCCTTCTTCCGTGCGGAATTTCAGACCTCCATGCGTACAGTGTTAGGACACTCTGGGTTTACCTGCGAAGCACCGGAGTGGTCCATGCAGAATGTGTAGGATACTCCGGGTTTACCCGTGAAGTACCAGAGCGATCCTAAGGAGAACCCACTGGAGTGAGCGAACAAGCTTCCGGGGTCCGGAGTCTTACCTTTCAGGTGGTTTTCACCAGAGCCCCTGATGGTGGGGATGGACTGAGCGGCCCCTGAAGGCGTGGTCGTTCCCCGTTGAACTTGGACTCGCAGGGAGATGTAAGAATAGACACCAACGGTGAACCCCAAAAGATGACAAGAACCAACAGATATCAGCGGGAGCAGAACCGGCAGGAAGAGACCCACCGGAGACAAACCGATGGTGGGGCTGAGCGGCCCCTGAAGGCGTGGTCGTTCCCCGTTGAACTTGGACTCGCGGGAAGATGAAAGAACAGACACCCAACGGTGAACCCCAAAAGAGGACAAGAACTAACGAATCGAATGTGGAGCAGAACCGGTAGGAAGAGACCCACCGGTGACAAACAAACGGCGAACACGGAAACGTGGCACTGAGGACTAAAGCAGATCACAGGACAAAACTAGACAGACTAGGGCTTACGCTCACACTAACACTCAGAGGTATCTCATAAGAGATTACACACACTAGCACTCAGGTAGGTATAGGTACTGCAGGAAAGGTAGGTATAAATAGGGATGAGAACCAGGGCTGGATACACAAGGTAACTAAGGCAGGATTAAAGGCAGGTAAGTGGGTCAAACAACGGTCAATTCACTAGGCTGGAAGCACTAGGCACACAAGGTAAATAGCAGGTCACAGAACTGAGGGAACAGACTCTATAACCGGCGCAGAGTAATGAGAACCAGGATACACAAGGTAACTAAGGCAGGATTAAAGGCAGGTAAGTGGGTCAAACAACGGTCAAATCACTAGGCTGGAAGCACTAGGCACACAAGGTAAATAGCAGGTCACAGAACTGAGGGAACAGACTCCATTCCATACGCAGAGTAATGGTAAGTGGGCTGTTAAATACAGTCTGCTGTCCTGTGATAGGACAGCCCAGAAAACACTGCCCCCAA
>WWET01005226.1:37318-49212 GCA_011038615.1 Limnodynastes dumerilii
AGAGTTGAAGATCATGACAATCTTCAAAAAGTGCATTTAGTGCATCTAGTGCAATCACGCAATCACCGCCAACGCGTTTCAATCCGTGCTGGATCTTTCTCAAGGCTAATATTGCACTTCCCCTATACTCCTTTTAAAGCCCACTGGCTCCTCCTCCATACATATCCGTAGGGCATTTCTGCCAGTTACATTGTTATGAGTATGTTGCAACATTCTTATACATTGTCAGTATCTAAAAACTGCTATACATACTAACTAATATATAAATACTCTTAAAATATATAGATTATGATTTGATCTCAACATTTCTAGTTAACAATTCCATGCATTAAACAAATTTGGTGGTGGCATCCATTTACCCTAACATTACTAATTGACGGCATCATATTTTTTTTAAAATATATAAATAAGCAAAATGTCTAAAATTATTGAATAAATATTAAAAACAGCAGTACGGCTAAAAAACAATATAATAGCAATACTAAAAAGCCTATAAGGGTAATATTATATCACATTGCAATGGGGTTATTTTTAAAATAGGCAATTAATAAAAACCATTTCAGTTCGAAATCTGCATTGAGTCCACATGATTCTAAAGTTTTTAGTTTAAAAATCCACTCCATTTCTCTTTTAGCAAGGACTTCTGCTACATTCCTCTCTCTCCATCCTATCTCTACTTTATCAATGCCTATCATTTTTTTAACTGATTTATGAGAGCAGGAGTGTTTCTCTCTGAAGTGGGCAGACATTGAGTGTTTTTCATATCCATTCTTTATATTTCTCAAATGTTCTGCCCACCTCACTTTTAGTGGGCGTGATGTGGATTTTTAAACTAAAAACTTTAGAATCATGTGGACTCAATGCAGATTTCGAACTGAAATGGTTTTTATTAATTGCCTATTTTAAAAATAACCCCATCGCAATGTGATATAATATTACCCTTATAGGCTTTTTAGTATTGCTATTATATTGTTTTTTAGCCGTACTGCTGTTTTTAATATCTATTCAATAATTTTAGACATTTTGCTTATTTATATATTTAAAAAAAAATATGATGCCGTCAATTAGTAATGTTAGGGTAAATGGATGCCACCACCAAATTTGTTTAATGCATGGAATTGTTAACTAGAAATGTTGAGATCAAATCATAATCTATATATTTTAAGAGTATTTATATATTAGTTAGTATGTATAGCAGTTTTTAGATACTGACAATGTATAAGAATGTTGCAACATACTCATAACAATGTAACTGGCAGAAATGCCCTACGGATATGTATGGAGGAGGAGCCAGTGGGCTTTAAAAGGTGTATAGGGGAAGTGCAATTTTAGCCTTGAGAAAGATCCAGCACGGATTGAAACTTGTTGGAGGTGATTGCACTAGATGCACTAAATGCACTTTTTGAAGATTGTTACGATCTTCAACTTTCCTTGTGAGTATATCTGTTAAATATTTTTTAACCCGCTTAAATAAATGATTTTGCACCATGCAGTCTCTCCCTTCTTCTTTTTAAAATACTCTGAGCGCTAAAAGGTCAAAGGTAATTGCTGTGAACCTAGCGTGGAGGAAGGCGGGGAAACGGATACCGGTGCATGCAGGCAGTGAATATCGAAGCAGAGGAGAACATCACAGATCTTTCATACATACTAAGAAATTAAACTACAAAACTGTAAGTGACTGAGCTATATTCTGGAACTGTGTACATATACAAAGAAGAATCTTAGAACTGAAACTTTACAAGGTCCGGTAAGACATACCTGGGAGATCTCATATACACAGGCTCGGCGCTTCTACCTGGGTACTGTTTGTACTTTGCATTGTATAAAAGCTGTTTAAATAAATCAACTCACAAATATGTAACACTTGGAATCTATTTCAATTGTTCTTCTTTCTTCTTTTTTTGTGATTTGATGTAGCCTGAAATTGTTTGCAAAAATTAGGAAAAAACAACATAAAGTAATTGCTAAACACCCAATCTTAACATAATAAACAACAGATGCAAACAAGCAAAGTGTATTGCGAGTGCATTGTGTTTTTAGTTTTGGATCCAATGAAAATTAAAATTGGAGATGTTGTCAATAGCAACCAATCACATAATAGCTCACATTCTGTAGTATGTAATAGGAAAGTGAGAGCTAGAATCTGATTGGATGCTATGAGCAACATCTCCATTTTTCCTTTTTGAGAAGTTTAGTAAATACAGAGACCTCAGCCAAAGCTGCCACTCCAATGAATACATTCTAAATACTTTCTTTCTCAATTACTAATAAAGTATATTTTATTGCTGGATCACCAGGAGTTGTTTAAAAAGAATCGCAATATGCATTAATATTTTACTTTCCCTTAGAAATCAACTAATTAAAATAAATGTTATTGTAATAATTTTTTATATATGTTAAATTGATCCTAAAGTCATTTTTGTCAAAATACAAGAAGTACTGAGAACACAAAAAAGCAGACAAAGAAATAAATGTTTCATGTGAATGTATTTTTTTTTTTATAAATTGGCTTTCCTATAAAATTATGATGTACTAAAATGTAAAATGATTCTGGCAGCTCGGTCGTCTATTATCAATATTCATAAAGCTGACTCCAGCATATTATTTAAACTGGCTACAAATAATATGCAAATTGAGATTAAGCAGGTGCCGGAAGCATCTATTTATTCCTGGATCAATTGAGCACATAGGTTTAAGAGATTCAGCATGTCTTCATAGAGAATCTCTACCACACAGAAAAGATATTACATTTAGATGTAATAGTGGAATAGTTAACACTAAAATAGAAAGCATAAGTTTAATAGCAATTGCAGTGATATAGGACCTGATTCACACTTAAGAACGCAACTAATAGAAATGAAACTCCCTCAGCGCGCCCCCGGTTTTCAGGTTCGTATGTGAGTTACGAGTGCCATAGGTCACCCTTAACTGTAGTTTCGCATTTCAATGCGTAAGGCGTCTATTTAGCTATTTAGCTATTCGCTGCGTGATTTAAATGCCTCCCTCCACCCATTTCTGCGTATCGTCCTATTTACTTATTCATGGAACGCCCATTTCTGCGTATGTTACTGCGAACCTAGATACTTTAGGTTCGCAGTGTATAAGTATGTAATTTACGCTGTTAAGTCCAACGTTATTAGTGTAGAAAAGTTAATACGCATGCGTTCTTAAATATACGCACCTCAAATCGGAAGCATTTTTAAGTGTGAATCAGGTCCATATTGTGGACTCAACAGTGACAAAAAACTTACCAAAACCAGACCTCAAACCTCTTGAAAATATTAATTTTATTCTAATTTATTATTTAAAAACGTAAATACCGGATGGCAGAGTCTGGCTCTTGCTGTGCTAGGGTGCGTCTCTCAGGAGCTTCAAGGCAAAATACCCTAAAATCATTGAAAAACCTTCACATCTGCTCCCAAATATTGATTCTCACTTCTGGACTTTGTTCTGTGTGATGGGCACTGCTCACTGGCCAGGTCCGGTGTGTGGTCTGCTTGATTACAACCTGCTGCTGTGTGGGGCCTTGTGGTGTGGAGATTTTCTCCGGCTCTGCAGCTGTGGGGTCTGTCTGAACTCTGGGACATCCTACCAAACTGTGGCTGTGCATTCTTCCCAGGCAGCTTTGGAGTGTATTGTGTTAGTTGACTGGTGGTATTCACAAGGGAAGGAATCTCCTACCACCATTCCCTCTCCCATTTGCCATTTGTTGGAGACTTTGGAGGAGGCAGTGGATGAGTGAGCTGTTCATTAGTTCACTCCATCTGAAGACAGTACCTGACAGTCATTGTTTGACTGCATTCTAGCGTGGTGGCCCTGTCTCCATGTAGCGTCGGCCATCTTGCTGATTTCAGCCTTTCTGATTGTGAAGGATGCTCTTCATCCTACATCTGAAAATACCTTGATAAGTATTATTATTTTGTTGCTTTTCCACTGCTTATTATTCAGGATGCATCAGCTACAGAGGCCCCAAGTTACAGAATGGTCTGATTATATGCTACAAAATTTTACAACTCGATGTCCTGGTGCTCCCTTGTGCATTCTATAGTATTGAAACAATCTTTTTTTTTTTTTTTTATTCTTTATTTAGTATTAGGCAAGAAAAGTTACAATATATATGAGTACGGATATTTGGTTACAAATTGACAAAAAACACTTTTGCACACAGTAAACAATATTATAATTATCTACATTCCTCGGAAAGGTAAGGGTACAAAAGTTAATGACTAAGCATGCTATATCCTTGACTAATTAAGCCTGATTAAGACCAGGCTATCCTAAACAGTAATGTTGTCTTATATATAAAATAGAAAACCATACAAATTTTCCAATAAGGGGGGAAAGGAAAGAAAGAGGACTGTAGAAGATGAGTAAGGGGGGGTAAGGGGGGGTTGGGGGGAGATAGAGAAAGGGTTGCGAGGGGGCAGGGGGAACAGAATAAGGAGTACAGCTTATATGTAATTACTCCTGGTCTGTTACATTCACATAACGTCTTCCATATGCATATATTGATCCACCCTATTGACTCAATCACAAATGGAAGGGAATGTAGAGGATTTCCAATGGGCTGGGATAAGTGCTTTAGCGGCACTGCTTAAACGTTGGAACAGAGACCTTCTAGCAGTAGAGGACGACATCTGGGATAAGCATAAGAACCAAATCTCCTGGGTCAAGGGGATGTTTTGGCGTATAATTTTCTGTGAGACATGTATAGACTGCCAATATGATTTGATTAGCGGACATGTCCACCAAATATGTAAAAGAGTGCCTAGGGTTTCATCGCAACGCCAACATAAGGGATATTGGGCATGGCTGATATGGCGTAATTGCAAGGGAACTCTGTACCATCGGATCAATAGCTTATATTGTGCTTCAATTACATTGAGGCTTAGAGAGCAGGCATGAGTCACCAAAAATATTTTATGCCACTCCTCTTCTGACAAAGGAGAGGGGAGGACTCTGTTCCATGCCTCTATAAAGGGTAGAGGAGGGGATTTCTCCTCTTGACTATCAATAAGGAGACAGTAGAGGCGTGAGACTGCATGCGGTGTAGGTGTTGGGGAAGAGTAGAGAACCTCAAATGGAGTCCGCAGTCTCCGAAAATGTAGTGATTCCTTAGAGTTAAATACAAAGTGTCTTATTTAGGGATAAACCCAGAATTCCTTCTGGGGAAGAGGACCCTTTTGTTGCAGTTCGTTAAAGGAAAGAGGTGCTCCACCCTGCACCAGCTGGCCCACCCTACTTATGCCTGCTCCAACCCATGTTTTCAGAGATTTAGTATTGTACCCAAGGGGAAAATGCACATTATGGGTTAAAGGCGTAAGGGGGGAAAACTTTGATGAGAGTTTTTCCCTTCGTCTCAGTTGTCTCCAGAGGGATAATGTGGGGTCTATAGTAGGATGGTCAAGGGAGGAAATAATGGACAACCAAGTTGAAATATGAAGGGGAACTTGGGAGAGTGTATTCTCAAGGACACACCATTGTTTAGAGGATGAACTTTTAACCCAGTCCAGGGGCTAGATTTACTAAAGTCGATTTTAAATCGCTACTCTAAATCGCTCAGCATCGCCATAGTTATTTAGCGATTTGATGCAGTCAAATCGCTGAATTTACTAACAGGCGATTTAGAGTAGTGATTTGTAAACTACAGCGATGTGTAGCGATTAAACTCCAACGAGTTTATGTTAAACTCGCTGTAGTTTAAATCGCTGTAGTTTAAATCGCTGTAGTTCCTGGCCCTGGAAACAAAAAAAATGGCTACCGCAGCAAGCCGTTCTCCCTTGGCAAGCAGCTGCCTATAGTACTATAAGTAAAATCATGCACATGTGATACAGTGCACGATTTGGCTTACTGTACTATAAGCGTCAGCATGCCAAGGGTTAATGGCATGCTGTCGCCAGCATCTTCTGTCCGATACAATGGAAAAAAAATAAAACACCTCATGCACATAATAAAATACATATGTCCCCTCCGTCCCTATTAATATGAGTACATCCCTACTTAGCTCTCTAAATATATAAGCCTCCATCCCTCGTGTATCAAAATGATTAAACACATGTCCGTCCTTCTATCCTAATCTAAAAACACATGCCTGTCTTGCTAGAATACTAGTGAAACATCTGGCCCCCTTATGTGGTTTATATGTCCCCCTTAATCTAATTATTAAACATTAAATCATTTTTGTTTTAAAAATGATGCATGTAGATATTATGAAAAAACATCATAAACAGATCAATTACAGTATGCTACTCACAGTTTGCTGTCCTCTATGTTGACGGGCGCAGATCAGCTGGACGGCTAGATGGCTGGATGGCTGGACGGCTGGACAGCTGTGACGCGCTCCTCTTCTTACTGTGTGTTCCCGGCGAATGACATATGTCATGCCAGGGGCCACATTTATAACCTCGGCCATGGCATGACGTCAAATGTACTGCATGATAGTATAACTTTGATAATACTAATTCTCCCAAACCATGAAAACCATTTAGGGTTCCATCTTTGGAAGTCTAATTGGCTTTGGGGGTCAAGAAAACTCCTAGATACTTGAAACCAGAGGGATTCCATTTAAAGGGGAAGGTTGAGGACAAACTTTCAAAAGTGTCTGGGGGGAGATTTAAAGGGAGAGCCACAGATTTGTCACGGTTTATTTTAAAATTGCTGAGTTGTCCAAATATTTCAAATTCTTTAAGCAGATTTGGAATAGACAAGACGGGATTTGAGAGGAAGACAAGTGCGTCGTCTGCAAATAACGCTAGCTTAACTTCAGTGGGGCCTACTGTAATTCCCTTGATGTCCACACTATTGCGGATAGAGCACGCAAGTGTTTCCATGACCAGGGCAAAGAGTAGGGGGGAAAGTGGGTAGCCTTGTCTGGTCCCATTTGTAATTTGGAACGTGCTGGAAAGTCCCACATTTATTCGTATTCTGGTGGAAGGGGCAGCGTAGAGGGAAAGAACCCTGTCGACAAACCCAGAACCCAGGCCCACATGTTCCAAAACACGTCTCATGAAAAATCAGTTGACTCGGTAAAATGCTTTTTCTGCATCCATAGAAAGGAGGACCGCTGGAGATTTAGTTTTAGAAATGTGGTGAAGTATTCCAATGGCCTTGGTGGTATTGTCCCTAGCTTCACGGCCAGGGACAAATCCCACCTGATTATTATGGATTATATGTGATAGGATTTGTTGGAGACGGTTGGCAAGGAGCTTGGCAAACAGTTTGAGGTCTGTGTTCAAAAAGGGATATAGGCCTGTAGGTTGGGCAAACTGAGGGATCCTTCCCCTCTTTAGGTATCACTGTAATATGTGCCAGAAGGGACTGGGGAGAAAAATTGCGGTGTTCGGTAACCTCGTTGAAAGCGGATAGGAGAAGTGGGGACAATTTATCTCTAAAGGTCTTGTAGTACATAATCGTAAAGCCATCTGGACCGGGGCTTTTACCACTAGGGGTGGACTTCAATGCTTCGTCTAATTCAAGCTGGGAAAAGGGTCGATCTAGCTCTAATCTGGCCAACATCTTCCCTGGATGGTTACCATTTAAGAAAAATCGCCCCTTAACTCTTCGCATTGCCAACTTATGCTTGTCGTTTAAAAGTTGAGTCAGTTGTCCTCGGGCGGCATTAAGCTCCGTTAACGTCTGGGGATCTAATGTCCGTTTATGGTTTACCTCTAGCAGGTGTATCTGACGAAGCAAAGCCTCCCTCTGTGCTTACTTTTGTTGCTTAAGATAAGAGGCTAGTTGTATGGCCTTACCCCGTAGGATGCACTTGTGTGCCTCCCAGAGCGTAAGTCTGGAAGTTTCGGGGGGTGTCATCAAAGGATATATAATCCTCAAGGGCCTGATCTAATTGGGCTTTACAATATGGGTCCTGAAGAAGAAGTTCGTTTAGTCCATGTCCACTCTTTTGGTTGAGGGCAGGGCATTTTTAGAGTGAGATGGACGGGAGCATGATCCGCCCAGGTAATTGGGCCAATTGAGGCATCTACTAGTAGAGGAAGGGAATTGTGATCAATTAAAAGATAATCTAATCTCGAGTACGCCTGAGTGGGAAAAGAATGAAAAGTCTCTGTCTCATGGGTGGAGGATTCACCAGGCGTCTACCAGCTGATGCTTGTGGAGCATCCTCTTTACCTGATTGATGTCTCACTTAGATCCTCTAGGTGAATGAGAAGAAGAGTCAAGACTAGGATCAATGGTCCAATTTAGGTCCTCGCCAACGATCGTAGCGCCTTCTCTAAGGCTGTCAATCTGGTCCAGAGCGTTTGTTAGGAAGCGTGCCTGGTTCCTATTTGGAGAGTAAAGATTTACAAATGTAAATTTTTGCGAAAAAAGGTCACTGGACACCAGCAATCCTCTACCGTCTCCTATGGGGACTACTTTTGAAACCTGAAAGGGTGTGTCTTTAGAGAAAAGGATCATCACACCCCTCGCCCTGCTGACCAAGTAATTATTACAAAAAACGGCAGGGTAATTTCGGCTATGGAGTTTAGGAGGTGAGTCTTTACGGAAATGCGTTTCCTGGATGAACGCAATGTCTATTTTGTCAGCATGTAAGGAGCGCAAGAGGGACAACCTTTTCTCAGAGCACGGTGAGCTCTATCAAAGACTATTTCGTCATTAGGGTGGGCATCCAAAACAGTACTGAAAAGTCTTGTTAGGGCGTCTTCCAGCCCCTGTGTGGGGACATCTTCGGGAAGCCCCCTTATGCGGAGGTTATTCAGCCTCCCCCTATTATCAAGGTCCTCGAGATGTCTTTGTATATCTTTGATAGCCATTGCCTGGTCTGCGGCCTCAGAAGGGTCTCTGTCTGCCACTTGCGATGCTGAATGCTGCTCACAGGAGATCTGCAGCCCACGGGGTCCAGCAAACGGCGTCGGGACCTGGAGCCCTCTTCTGGGGGGAGAAGTGGTGAGAGGCCGGAGGCCTAGTGCGGGCCGCTGCGAGGTAAGGCCGCACGCTCCAGGGAGCACACAAATGCAGCTCCGAGCCTGTTAAAGTCGCCTAGGTGGAACAGGTTGAGGAAAGGGAGTCAGACCCCCCCCCCCCTTATTGAAACAATTTTATTAAAGATACACTTTATTACTTTTTGATTTTGTGCTCTCTGAGACAGTACATTCAAAACTGAATGTGTATCTATTGTTTCCATATGTAACATACTCATACTGCTGGGGCACCCTGATGAGTTCCTAAATACCTATTTAATTATATGTTACTAATGTTATGCCTGAAAACCTTTGACACTTATTGCTGTATGTTGTGATACCTTACACCAGCAAATATGACTGGGAAGGCTCTGCGTAAGAGAATGCAAACCGGGAATATAGCACTGATATCCTTGAAAATAAAATGGATGAACTTTGTTGATATCAAGAGGCTAAAGTATTACAATGGCCACTAATTACCACAATGTTGAACAATTGAACTGTTTTTTTGCACCCACAGTGGGTTTAATAGGATTATTTATTTGGTTGCAATTTTAGACTTCACTTAGTAAAGTAAGCTTTAACAGCACAGCATGAAGTCAAAATTGCGGCCAAACCATGCAAATGAATCAATATTGTGACCTCCCACATCATTGTGGGGAACAGAATCACCCCCAATGGCCTCCTCTCTTCTGTGTGATCCTGACAAAGCCGCTACATAAAAAGATCACAGCACAGGTTTGTTTTATAAATACTGAACTTCCAACCTGTAAAATAGCTGAAAATATTACAGGCTATGGAACATTGATATTATGTAAAAGACCCCATTAGGCGTGTTTTGAGCAGCCAAATTAAATGTTAGATTTATTGTTATGTTAATGGAGTCAATGATTTCCAACCTAGTTTTAAAAAGTTATTTCAAATAGAAAAGGACAAATTATTATAAGTGGGCCTAACTAAAAACCGTTCAATGAATTCTTAGCAGGAACATTAAGTGACAAAATTTTCTTAAGGGAACAGTGCATTGTCTAAGTAGAAACAGCAAAGACAGAAGAAACAATACGCAAGGAAGTGTACATATAGATTGTATATGTAGATAGGTATTGCATGGGTGCTGTGTATGTGTGGGTGTGTAGATGCATGAAATGGGTATTATTTGTATAGAATGCAATTGCAAGGGCACAGTGAATAGATTGGCCCCAATTCAGAAGTAAGTGTGATGTTTCTTTGCGTGCATTCTTGCAGCAAATGCACAGAATGGAAGCGCATTTTGGTTAATTCACAGCACAGCGCAAACCTGATATCTGGGGTTTGCATCCAGATGGGCATGTAAAGGGAAGAAGGGGGTAGAGGGACATAGGGAATGTACATAAGGTCATGCCAAGTCAAGTATTTCTGATCTTGAACTGACCACAGACAGAACTAAGGTCTAATTGTGTCCAAATATTTGCCCAGGTCCAAGTCATGTGTAAGTCCGGTGGGCACTCAGTTAATGACCTATTCTGGCTACTTAGGATGCAGTTTAAGGCTAGAAATGAAAAACCAAGGTTAGGAAATCCCTGCTAGATTTTAGTTATGTCTTCAAGTTTTATTAATAAACTATAGAAAAAATAACATTTTATATTTTTTCTTTGAACCATTTTTATATTACTTTCTGCACATACCTTCTTAATGTATTGTTCACTTTATTCTTAACCCTTGAAAATAAATTCTGTTACCCTGCACTTATAGGGCCTGTCCAGACCTACGCCAATGTGCTGTGCTTAGTAAAGCACAGCGTATTGTCAAAACAGAAAATATAAAAATACACAACATAAATATTCGCTAATTAATCGCTGCATAGCGAGTGAACAAAAGGACCGCAAAAGTGCGGGAAATCGGTAACGCGAACGCACGCGCTCGTGCGTCTCGACGCTCGTCCACACTTTCGCTGGCTTTGTTACATTCAAATAAAACATTGATATTAATCCCAAAATATAGAAAATAACCTTTTCATTAGGCCGAGAAATACAGTCCAACAATGGAATACTGTGTAACGCTTCAAAGGACTCAAAGGGACAATGTAACTTCCTGCATAAGAGCAATAATTAATTTGTAACTTTCTAGCAAGTGAGTGCTAATTTGTACTGTAAACAAGGCTTTTCCCTTAGTACGCAAAAGCTAAATATTTAAATGAAGGTATTTGCACATCAGAAGGATACCTTCTGGTGTACAAAGTTACTTATAATTCATCTGACAAAATGTCCTGTCTTGTGTGTATACATACATATATATATAGTAAACAAGGCCCTTAGTACGCAAAAGCTAAATATTTAAATGAAGGTATTTGCACATCAGAAGGATACCTTCTGGTGTACAAAGTTACTTATAATTCATCTGACAAAATGTCCTGTCTTGTCTTGTGACATATATATATAAAAGACTCACATTAATAAACATACACACACATAGGGTTTGTCCATATAAAATGTACAAAAGTGTTCCTATTTATTAAAACAGTGCTTTATCTCTACAGACGGAGTAAACAGGAGAAAATCACCGGACAGCGAATGAATGAACTTTATATGTCATGTTTACATTCATAGGGTAGCTTAAATCATAACCCATAATGTTAGCTAGACGCTGATAAGACCGCATGTTAGCGGTGTTAGTTATGCGCAAAGCTAGGTTAGAATATAGAAAATGTTTGTATGAAGGATATGCAGATGACCCTCCAAGAAGAGAACAAAGGAAGACCCCAGGACCAATGACGACCTAGGAACCACCAGAGGATTGAGATCCCTCCAATCAAGCGGAAGATCGGCTATCCCTTTCCTCTATGGACAATAATAGGACACTCTGATGAACATTCGGTCTCTTTTTCCCTGAGAAGACTTCTGGAGTGATAGTCTTGCCTGCATGCTGGTCGCGCTGCGATGATTATTGTTAGAGGCTGTACCTTGTTATTAACCTGTTCTGTTGAGTAAACACGCT